>JAHPZR010007121.1:7500-27500 GCA_019787425.1 Platygyra sinensis | reverse complement strand
ATTCAAGGTTTAAATATTAAAATGACTGACTGAGCTTTTGTTTGGGTTAGAATAAATGACCTTAATAATAAAGTGGCCATATTAGCAGGGTGGCAGCCAGGTGGGGTTCCACTGTACAGGCTTAAGAACATTGTGGGTGCTTTATCAGAGCTGTTATCTTGTCATTGTGTTTATACAGGAAGGGCCTAATTGGGTTAGAAAGGAAATATTATTTGATTAATGGAACATAAAGAACCACTTTGGCATTATTCTCTGTACTTCCTGTGCTCCACACAAGTGATAATTTATCACATATGCCATAATCTGTCACACATGCCATAATTTGTCCATGCCTTTTCCCAGCTCCACCCACTTGCATTTAGGCTCGTTCATGTTTCTTGCACCTAGCTAACATTTGCTAAGCTTACTATTTTGAGGAACTTGAGAGAAATTAGAGGGTAATAAAGATAAAAAATCCTGTGCAGTATTTAGTCTTGTACCCTGAAGAATGCAGCATTGCCGAAACGTTGGTGCATAAGACTCTCTAAATAACAGCGTCAGCATTACAATTTTCATTTATACAAAATAGAGGGTCTGTACAGACAGGCTATCTAGCTGGTCCTGATTTCAATGAAACCTAGCGTATTGGAAGAACATCACTTACCTGCTTGACATAATGAACTTTATTTCCCTTTAAGCCCCGAGAGAAAGAAAGTTTTCTTTATCTTGAGACTAATGTACCCAAATTTAGAATCTGCCAATCATAAGGTGTACTTGTGTACTGAGTGCTGTTGTCCACTGACAGGGCTCGAAATTGTGACCAATACGGTCGCCAATGCGACTAACTTTTCCTCCTTGGTGACTAAAATATTGTTGTTTAGTCACCACTTTGGCGACCTGAATTTTGCATGATTTAGAAGTACAATAAGGCATTAAAGTTAAAATAAACATCTTATTTTGTCCTGCTTTGCGTTCGTCGTAAAAGAATGGGCCAAATCGCAATAAAAAAGCCACATTCCCTCCAAACCTTATGCGGCTTTATGCACTAGTCATTTGTTTCCTCCGCCCCCCACCCCCGCAACATGCAGGGACTTTGTCGGGCAATAGCGGGGGAATTACTGCAGCTTTGCGATGATTTTATGCCCAGACCCGCAGGGACTTTACCTCAAATTTGCCTGACTTAAAATACCCCCAGGAAATCCCGGGAAATTTTCAAAAACAAAGCGCTCACAAGGAGACTGTGTGCAAAGGATTCTGGCCGCATTCCTCACAAGCAGCAATCCAACATGGCTACCAGAGAGGATAGCGTGACGAACTTTAATTTACACTTCAGAGTTAATTCTCTGTTCCACCATTTGGTCGCGGTTAAAAGGGATGACTCGAAAGGACCTCATTAAATATTCAAAACACTGACGTTAGCCGATACGTCCCGAAGAATGTCCAACAGTTGTCTATATATGGTGGCCAAGTGTTCAGTGGCAGTCGTGAAAGTTAGCCTCTTTTCTGAAGATAGAAGGGCTTAAGTCTTTTATAGATGAATAGTTTTTTCTTTACTGTGGAAACTGGTTTTCTCATGTGAAATATAACCTCACTAACTTGCAAAAATGTCGCTGTACATTCCTGCGGGTCCCTCTAGGTCATCCCTTGGTCCTTTTGAAGCATCCCGTGACAATAAACAATGTATGTCTGACAAGATTTTGACAAGATTCCGAAGTGAGTTTGGGCGCTTATTTGCTTCCGGATTACATTAACTAGCCGCGGTGCTAACCCAGCGGATTCAGAAAAAATACATGCGGGAAAATTAGAGCGGGAATATTAAACATTTCTTTAACAGGAGGAAGAGTCAAATCATTTGCGTTGTCAGCGATGGCTTCGTCGGTCGGGAAATTACACAAATTTTCAGGATGTCGAAATGGCATATCAAGTGTTACGTGAATTCGAGACAGTAACAATGACAAGATTTTGTTCGTTTTATTCTAAGGATTTCGGAAAACTCCAAGATCAAGGTAAGAAAAAGAGTCATGCACTAGCCCAGCGTCGGGCAATTATGATTTTAAAGTATAAATACACATAAATATTACAAATTTTGCTATATTGTTATGTCAAGCACAAATATTAAGAACTGGGTATTTTGTTCACACATTGTCACACAACATGCGTCATGGGTGACTGAAAAATGAGCGGATTCAAATACTATATCACCAATTTTTGGCGAGGAAAAAGATAGTGGCAAAAATTTCGTATTAAAGTTCCAAATTTTGGCAGCGGTCGCATAGACCAACATGCATGTTGGAACCAAAATGTTACTGCACAGCAACTCGTGATTAAATTATACGTCTGGAAATCTATGTTTCTCAATTAAGTTTTTTTAGGTTTCGTGAGAAAGTTTTACTCTTCGCAGATTTTTTTTCCACGCTGCATCTTCTTGACTCTCCCCTGTACTGCAACTCATGATTTTCGGCTCCTAATTGGGTCCTAATTGGACAAGCAGATTTGCTCGGCTTCAAATTGCTGCCAGTAACCGGACCAGGGTACGAGCGATACCAATTTGAATAAAAACGCCGCTCGTATTCCTTGTTTGCATTGAAATAACTTTAAAAAGTGTCAGATTGCCTGGGTAAAAAATAATTTTGTCCCGCCATCGCACGCACCAAACTGGACTAGCCGTCAAAGTGATTTTCTCGCCGTAAATTTTTTCCACACATAATTATTTTATGACAGTTAAATCAGGTTAAAAAACCAAAATTGTTTGCTTTGCCAAAATGGAGGCCTTCGATGCAGCACTTCGGTCTCTTTGAAGATTGGCAAAATTTTGGCAATCCTCAAACATTTGACAAGTTTTTGAAATTTGGGGTTGTACTTATTTTTCGATATTTGTTGACAGATTTATTACTTATACAAATTGGCTCTAGTGCGACCAGGGCCTAAGTTCCTATTTTTTTTCCAAAATTTCAACAGGTGGCGAGAAGTCAAAAAAACATTAAGTTTTCTTCGCAAATCCTGCTGGCGGACATAACAGAATACAATTTGATGGATGTTCCTATATTATTGTTGGTAGAAAAGTATGCAATTGCCAGCATGGCGTGGACCGCCCACGCTAAAGAAAAACAAAGAAATCAACAGAACAGAGTAAGTGAGCGACATCTTCCTATTGATGGCTATTATGAAAGAAAAAATTAAATGTGCTACCTGTAGAGGTTTACACGGTAAAACAACCTATCTTGCAGGTTGACGCAGATCACTATATGGGTCCAGAAAAAGAGACTTTTTAAGCAGACCACCAAGAAGCTCAACTGCCCAGCTACGGTGATAATACGAGAGACTCTACGATTCCCTGATTATAAGTACCTCATACCTTATCTCGTTGCTGGAATTTTACAGTCATTTTTTTTCGTTTAGGTAAACAGTTTCGAAATCAGCAGTTCACGTAGGAATGCAATGTCGAGTTTCTTTCCATTTATATATCCAGTATATACCATCTACTATCTAAAATTAACTTTCACCTGAAATTGAAGGAATCCCCCAAATAGTTTTTTGAAGGAAGAAAACACCCCTGATCTGATAAGTAACTACAAAGGATGTCTACAACTGACGAAGGTTGATGGATTACAAACAATTGGGAAATATTGCTCAGCTTTATAAAGATGCAACCACCTGAGACATAGCTCCTTAAAACTTCAGTGAACTTTAGTTCACTCGTACGATGTAGGTCGGAACACTTGAGTAAGTGATAACACGCAATGAAAACAGGCCTCGTGTATTTTTTTGTCCCCGACAAAGAAGTGTGTGTTAACATAAATGAATAACTTCATCCTAAAGATCAAGTCCGGCAAAAGGAATCACTGTGTGGAATTTAAAAGCTTTAATCTTCTTTTCTCTTAGTAAATTACCGGGACATGTAATATCTAAAAAATATAAAAATTAGGCTAGGCAGACCATGTCGATTTCTTCCATGCAAATCTTGTGAATTTAAATGAGTCACAGCTTTGCCATCTTAAACATGTGGCAGAAATGTCTCTCTTTAGTATATTATTTCATTTCCTTTCGATCTTACTCGGTGAGTGGTTGCAGAAACTTGCCCATAACACAAGTCAATGGCAGCCATTTCTGCATAAGGTTCGTAATTATCATTTATCCCGTGAAGGTAATCACATTTTTTTTTACTTTTTATCTTTCTTTACAAAGATCTCAGAAAACACGGAGAGAAGAAGAAAAAGGGACTGCTGAGCAACTCAGGGCTGACCTTACTACTGGAAAGGCGAGGGGGGGGAAAGCGGGTATACATCGAATTTCCACGGGATTCCGACCACGCTAATCATTTTTTAGGACAGGTATGTCTGTTTGTTAAAGGCCAAAACAAAAGGAGGGGTATCACCCGGCCACTTTATTTTGTTAGAGAATACACAAAACCAAAATGAATCCTGGAGTAACCAAAATTCTGCTTTTGGTTTTCAGGTCGCTGGAATATCTCAAAGAATTGACCCAAGAATTGTGGAGAAAATACAAGCTTTAGCCGAGGATGGTGTACGAGATGTAAACGAGATGAAACGTCACATCCATGTGTATGTGAAGAGTCTGTTTCCGGGAGGAACACCTCCCCCTAAGTCTAATAAATGTTTTTGCCCCAGCAAGAGTACCCTAAAAAATCACATGTACAATGCGATTATTAAACAGCATTTGGCCAAGGTTGACCAGGCCAATCTCATTGAGAAAATCAAAGTTTGGCAAGCTGAAAACGAGGGTGATTTGTTCAAATTTCGTTCCTATGTTGATCCAGAATCCAAGGACGCCACTGCTGACAGTGAAGACAGTGTTGAAGAGGGTGTATTTGAAGAAGACGATCTGGAAGAAATGAAAGTGGATGATGGCACCTCGAATAAAGGCCTGCTATTCGTCCACCAGGCGAGCTGGCAACGTCGTCTGCTTAACAGATACGGGAATGAGCTGTCCCTTTTAGATGCCACCTATAGAACAAAGAAATATTCTCTGCCCCTCTATTTCCTCGTTGTAAAGACAAATATGGAGTACAAAGTCATGGCTTCATTTGTTACACAGTCGGAGACCACTGATGCTGTTAAAGAGGCATTGTCTGTCATCAAGAAGTGGAATCCTGATTGGGCTCCAAAACACTTCATGGTGGATTATGCTGAAGAAGAGATTTCGGCAGTGGAAGATCTTTTCCCAGGTACCTTTGACATGAGTGGAAGTTGGAAATATCGTGGGTTTTTTGCTTGTCTGCTTCTTTGTTTTGTTGTTGTTGTTTGTTGAAATATACTTTAGGAACATTCCGGTCATAAAATGGTTTAGGAAAAGCGCATACACAAGAAAAACAGTTCTGACAGCGCGTTCCCACAATTGGTATAATGTGCATGCAGATCGATGTGTACATTGAGACTACCTTATATCTGACAATAACACTCTTTCTCTTTAATTAGAATGTCTGGTCTACATATGCGACTTTCATAGGGAACAAGCGTGGGAGCGTTGGCTGTCAAAAATCAGCAACGGAATGAGCCATTTGAAAACGAAAGCCCTAGCTGCAATGAGAAGGATTGCCCGTGCAAGCACAGTTGAGGTGTTCGAGGAGAAGGTGCAGCTACTTAAAGACGACAAAGAACTTTGGGGACAGTCTCTCTTTAAGAAGTGGTTTGAAAAAACTTGGCTAAGACAACACAAGGTAAGTCCATTTTCCGTTGTGCAATACAATTTCCCCTACCTTTTCTTAGTATAAGGGTGTTGGCATGTGTTGTCTCTCATTATATTCTTCTCATAAATCGCTAAAACAATACTACACCGCGTTCATACTGTTTCTTTTTGTTTATGTTGTTCAGCGCTGGTTTGGGCATACTGCAAAGACAGACTACTCGTCAATGTCAACACCAACAATGGCACTGAACGCCAAAACTTGGGTTTTAAATCTGAATATTTGGTAGGAAGATGCAACTCTTCATTGAGTACAATGCTAAGCATTCTGCTATAGGAGTTTCTCCCAGAAAGCTACGACAGGTAATACACTAGTTTAAGAAATGAATCCCGTTCAACACATCTTTTTGCAACTGCCTTTTATGTTTTGTGCACTTGGTCATTCCTGCGGTCCAACCCCCGCCATTTTTCCCTCCCACGCTAACAAAAAATCTTTAATGGAAAATGAGCCTTTTAACCCTTGGCGAGCCGTAATGGAGCTTTGAAAAAAAATTCCGCGCAACAACGGTCCAAGGGTAAGCAACTCCAGCAGTTTTCACCTTTACGGTGCATATATCAAAAACATCGGTACATATGACATCAGTACAAGTGACATCAGTAATAACTGATAGCAAAGAATAACAACTTGATTAGCCAGTGACCTGTGATTGATTATCACTGAATTAGTCAATTATTACCCATTTATGTGTCAGTTGGGTTACATAAATTTCACGCAAGATGAAAAAAAAAAACTCATTTAACTGTACTCTTGCTCCCAACAGATATGTCGAAAACAATGTTCGAATTTCCAGTCAGTACCGCCAGTACAATGTTGAGGTGCCACTTTACCTGCACGATTGTCCCCCCTCGCTTATCAATCACTGCTTGGATAGGCTGTCTTCAGCTGTTGAGATAGAGCAAGAATGTATTCGAATGACAGATGAAGAACGAGGCACATTAATTTAAAGTTAAAAGCTTGGATCCCAACAACCAGGGTTGCTGGTATTGTTTGTCCTTTTGTGACGATGGAACAATGCCACATTGTGAATGTGTTGATTGGGAGAAGCACCGCCTTCCTTGCAAGCACTTCTTAGCTGTGTTTAGATATTGCAAAGGTTGGGGATTTGACAAATTTCCTGAGCATTACAGAGAATCTCCTTGTCTAACTTTGGACCATTTTGTCGTGTTTCGGAAAGAGCCAATTGCTAACATCGACGAGGGAGAGGCAGCGGAAGATGCGATACCGAGAAACAAGGTTCATGGCCCAAATACGATTCCCGATAAAGAGCCTTCAAAACTTCCCGATAGACAGAAATCGAGTAGAACGTGGAACACAAAGTGCAAAGAAGCCTTAAAACATGTCACATCATTAACTCACATTGTTGATAACACTGAGAGCTTGAAGGAAGTTTACACCCTTCTACAGGATTGCATTTATTTAATATCTTGAGCAATGCTGCACAGAAGGAAGAAGGCCTTGTCCTAGAAAAGCCGTTAAATAAGGGCACTTCCAAGTCAAGTACATCTAAGTCAAATCCATCCGAGTCAAGTACATTCAAGTCGAGTACTTCCAAGTCAAAGAGTTCGAGTAGCTTCAAGGAAATCCCAATAGCGAAAAGCCGAAACCCGTTCACTGGTCGGCATGTAGAAAGGGCCGAGGTAATGAATAGGATGTTTAAGGTTAATGTTGATGTGACAGTAGGGCAACCCGTCCCCAAGCGTGCCAAAAAGAGTCTAAGTGACTGTGTTACTGAAACTGAAATTGTCTATATGGATTTAGATTACCCATCTGATCCAGTTACATCTGATACTAATCCAGAATCACCTTCAAATACTCAAACTGGGGTGATGGAAGCTGAATCTACTAAGTGTACTAAGCCTGATGTTAAACCTGGTGCTCAAGCTGATCCTAAACCACATAACCAATCTACAGAAGAACCGGAGACCCACTGCACTGAAGTACCACCAGTTACTTGCACTAGACTACCACCAGCTACTACTACCACTGCAGTATCACCAGCTTCTCCCAATGCCGTACCACCGGCTACTAATCCCACTGCAGCACCACCAGCTGCTCCCAATGCAGTATCACCTGCTGCTCCCACTACAGTACCACAGCTGCTCCCACTGCAGTACCACCTGCTGCTTCCACTACAGTACCACCAGCTGCTCCCACTGCAGTACCACCTGCTGCTTCCACTACAGTACCACCACTGCTCCCACTGCAGTACCACCAGCTGCTCTCACTGCAGTACCACCTGCTGCTCCCACTGCAGTACCACCTGTTGCTCCCACTGCAGTACCACCTGCTGCTCCCACTGCAGTACCACCTGCTGCTTCCACTACATTACCACCTGCTGCTTCCACTACAGTACCACTAGCTGCTCCCACTATAGTACCACCAGCTGCTCCCACTGCAGTACCAACTGCTGCTTCTTCTACAGTACCACCAGCTGCTCCCACTGCAGTACCACCTGCTGCTCCCACTATAGTACCACCAGCTGCTCCCACTGCAGTACCACCTGCCGCTTCCACTACAGTACCACCAGCTGCTCCAAGCTGTGTCCCTTCCAGCACAGCCAGTCCTATTATTATAGACAACAATTCTCCTGATCCTCGTTCATGGGTCACAATTGAAAACTGCTATCCTGATGACCCTGATGATAAATTTGTTCTCTACCTGGAAAGTAAATCAAGCATCTTAAAAAAGAACTACTGGCTAACTGATTCAGAAATACGTGCAGGGCAGCTGCTTCTAAAGAAAGATTTTCCTTATGTCGATGGCCTTCATGATCCAGCAATAAAAGTTTCGCTTGTTGTGCCTGCAACATCTGAGTTCGTACAGATTCTGAATACGGGGTCTCACTGGGTGTGCCTTAGTACGATTTCAACAACACCAGGCATTGGCACAGTCAAGATCTTTGACAGCATGTATCAAAAGCCCAATTCAATTGCAGTAGAACATGCTTGCCGTATGTTGATATATCCCGGTTCTAAAGTCAGAGACAAGTGGGTGCCAGTGACTGTGGCTTATTTTCACTGGCCTTTGCAACTGATCTTTGTCATGGTTTGGACCCTGTCCATCTAAAGTATGATCAAGGAGCTATGCGACAACGCTATGTTAACTGCCTAGAAAATGGGGCGATGGTGCCATTTCCCAGAACAACACGAAGGGTACCTTTCCATTTGGGCTGCAACAAATCAACTGTTGCTATTTACTGCGTACGTAGACTTCCATATGATAAAGATGAGTATGTTCAATGCAGCTACAAATGTAAAGCATGGTATCATCCCACATGTGTTAAGGTACCAGCATGGGTACTAAACAGTGGTAGGAAGTGGAGATGTAGCAAATGCAAAGATGCTACAAAATACAAAGGAGTACCTCTTAGCAAAATCTGACTGAATGGTATTGGCATCGTGTAGATATATTGCAGTAAATGTAACACTTAGTCATCCCCCCCCCCCCAGACAACCCCCACCCCCTATGTGTTTGACATTTAAATTTTCAGTTTGTCAAATGTCCCTGCCCCTGCCCCTCCCCCGGCGACATACTTGAAATACAAATGACTGTGAGAAAAGGAATTTTTGTGATTATCACACGATGAATGATACAATTTTAATGTACTTTGACAAAGGAAATAGATGCACTGTATATTTTACCTCCAAACACAGTGCACAGCTTTGGTTGGTCTTTCTCCTCCAGCCAGGATATCACAAACAAACAAACAAATGCAGCTTTCCAAAATCCCTTCCCACTCCTTCACTATGGTGTCACAATTTTTTAACTCTACTACAGCTCAGTGCTGGCAAATTTAAGCTCCATGAGCATGTCAAGAATGAATTCTCGGAGGGGGGGGTGGGGGGGGGGGGGGTTCTTGCTGACTTCTAATTTCCACTCCTCTGTAGAAATGACAGCAAACAGAAATGTAAAGAAGATTTCATTTATTTCAATGGTTTTCAAGTTTTGTATTATAGACGATACTACTCTATGTAAAATGCTGCAATGATAACTAAGGTTGTGATCAGTTTGCTTTGGTATCTGTTAGTGTTGACTACAAACCTCTAAAGCTTTTACATCTAATTGCTAGATTCCAAATTATTCCTAGCAAATACATTTGATATGGGCTATTCACACTGGAATGACTCAAAGGGGCCAAGGGATAAGTCAAAAGGACCCCTCTTGACTGCAAAATTCATGTTTATATGTTTTGCATGAGATCTACATTTACTTTATTCAGTATAGTGTGATATATCATGACAGATCAAGGAAATACAGCTAAGCTTCATTATTATGCAGACAATTATTTCATGAAGGTCAACAATGAAATACTGTGAATGTTTTGGCTTCGATCACTGAAATGACTAGAAATAAAATCTATTTGATACATGAACTATTTGCACCAGTATGACTCAAAAGGACCAAGGGATGACTCACAAGGAACCCTCTCAATTACAAAAAGGCATGTTTATATATTTTGCATGAGATATATTTGATATGAGCTATTCACACTGGAATGACTCAAAGGGACCAAGGGATAAGTCAAAAGGACCCCTCTTGAATGTAAAATTCATGTTTATATGTTTTGCATTTACTTTATTTAGTATAGTGTGATATATCATGACAGATCAAGGAAATACAGCTAAGTTTATTTATTATGCAAACAATTATTTCGTGAAGATCAACAATGAAATACTATGAATGTTTTGGCTTTTATCGCTGAATTGTCTAGAAATAAAATCTATTTGATACATGAATTATTTGCACCGGTATGACTCATAAGGACCCCTCTCAACTGCAAAAATGCATGTTTATATATTTTGCATGAGCAATTCTTTAAAAAGAAAAACATATATACCTTTACATTTAATATATTCTGTGATGTATTATGAAAAATCAAGGAAATTTAAGCTTCGCTTTGTAATTATTTCATGAAGATTATTTTGGCAATGAAATAGTTTATTACGTTTTAAATTCAAATAAAAATATATTCAAAATGAACGTTCACAACTCTATGACTCAAAAGGGGTTTACTTTGGGGTATTAGAACCTGTGAAGATTTTCTTTGCTTTGGGGGTATTGTTTCCTGCTCTATTGTTTTAATAAGCTTTTTGTTTCCTTTGTTTTAATGGTTGGTGGTCGAGTGTCAAGGTATAAACGGATCCCTCTTGCTGTACAAATACAATTTTATACACCAAGCACAAAAGAAACTTTACAAAGAACAAAAATATGCATTTCAGATTAAGTATTTTAATTTACTTAACTTTCACTTTGACTTTCACTTTACTGATAATTCTTTGTAACCAGCTTTGGAATCAAGAAGTGATGAGAAGTCTATGGACAAACATAAATGTTTGAAGTAATAGACCCCCTTCAACGGCCATAAAAAAAACTTGAGGTGGAATGTTTGTGTTACAATTTAATTGAGAGACTTACGCAAGATTATGGTGTGATGTACAACGAAATATCCATAACATTGTATGGCAAAGCTTCATTATTAGGCAAACAATTATTTCATGAAGATCAACAATGAAATGCTAAAAATTTTCTCGGAAAAAAAAATTCTATATCTTTTCACACCGGGATGACTCAAAAGGACCAAGGGATGACTCAAAACGGACGTATACAAAACATGGACCGAGGTCCATGGACCACCCCGTGGACCCGGTTCATGGACCCGGTCCATGGACCCGACCCATGGATGACCCGGTCCATGGACCACCCCTAATTTTCAACAGGAAATTGCCCCTGTTAATATGAAAATTTACCAGAGGTCAGGATATGATCAAAAACACGGACTCGTATTTATTGCTTACGTCCTTGAGGGTTTGTCTCGTAATAGCTGGTTGCACTGGGATCGCACCCCATAAATTGGAAGACCACAAACTCGTTTTAAGATACAGAAGATCTAGTGCATTTCTACCCCCAATATTTTCATTCCAGCTTGTAAATTTAATCGGAGGGCAAGAATGTATTCAGTTTTCGTATTGAACGAAGCGTGACCTTGGAGGGGGTAGGTTGCAGGATAACATAACTCGCTCCAGCCCCTTCGCGCTCCCTCATCCAAGATGGCAGTAAGTGACGGCAGTTGCCTTGAAACGATCCAAAGATCAGGTGAGTATTTATTGCTCGTACCCACAAAGTACGCCTGTATTGCAAGCTATGTACAGTCGCAAGACTTTGTTGTACTACCCCGCGTAAAACCGCTAACCCGCTGTTACGAGACAAACCCTCAAGGACGTAAGCAATAAATACGAGTCCGTGTTTTTGTTCATTCCCTGACGTAAACTACGAGTAGTCCCTCTTTCGCTTAGTTCCGGTAAATTTTTATATTAACAGGGGCGATTTCCTGTTGAAAATTAGGGATGGTCAATGGGGTGGTCCATGGACCAGGTCCATGGGGTGGTCCATGGACCCCGGTCCATGTTTTGTATACATGTACGTCCACTCAAAAGGACCCCTCCTGACTACAAAAAAATGCGTGTTTAGGCGTTTTTCACGAAAGAAACTTTACTACGAACAAAATTATGCATTTGTAGAATCCGTTTAAAAACCTACCTTACATGATACTAATTTCACAGAGAACTTAGAGGTAGAATATGAGAAAAACACAAGGACTTGGGATTTCACGACCGACTCTACAACTTGGCCGCCATATTGGAAACTGCCGAACATTGTTCGGGACTCATCGGCTGACGTCAGTGTTGTGAATATTTAATGAGGTCCTTTCGAGTCATCCCTTTTAACCGCGACCCCACCATTTGTGTTCACAGTGCTACGCGGCACAACATTCGTAACGGTGACAACAATCCTTTTATATCCTTATGAAAATGAATGCATCCATTGATAAGCCTGATGGCATTTGAAAGAAAACACTTTGACCTTTATCCAGAGACTATCTTTACGTTTTGTTGTTGCGCGAATTCCGTTTAATGTCTGATTTCACTTTCATCACTCTAGATGGAAAGCTTATTTTCAAATGCTGGAATAAAGGACAGGGCTGAGGAGTATGCTAAGCTTTTCGTTGACAAAGGCCAGCATACACTAGGGGATATGTACCAGGGACTGGTCTCAGGGACCAGTGAGGGACGAGACCCTGAAGCAAAGTTTGTGGTGTGTAAGCACTTACGAGAAGCAATTCCCTGCGACTGGTCCTACCTAATTAGCCCAATTTAAAACGGCCCTGGACAAAACTCATGTTCTTTGACTTAAATTTCTATATAATGACATAAGCAGTTTCATGGGACTAGTCCCAAGGACGTGGCCCCTAGTGTATTAAAATACTCTGAATTTCTCATCATGTGTACGTTCTACCAATGCACTTTCTTTGTCTCTTTTTGTTTTAGAATCTCAAATGCCCCCGTAAAGTAAACCCCCGTAAAGTAGCAATGTTGTTGCCAACTGAAATCTATACTTCCTTCTGAAAAGGCGAACTAGCTTATAGCTATCTTGAATTTGTCTTCTTAATAATTTTGCAATCACAATTTCCTAAATCTTAGCCCTTACTAAAAGTGCTTACAACAAAATGTTGTACATATGCCCCGTATTGTGACAGCCACCCATGTGGCCAGGTTTCTCTCGACAAGAAGTTCAAGAGGGGGTACCAAACATCTGTGTTTGTTGCTGGCATGGCTCACGATTTTCAAGTCTTCTCTCGGCTTATTGGTTATTCTCCCACACTATTTGTCTGATCAAAAAGCTATACTGCAAACAACCTCAGTGGTAAGTAGTTTAAGCTGATTCAAACATTCCCCTAATAGTTGTTGTTTTTCAAAATATATTTAGCGCAGAAATAGACAATCCCTTCTTTTACAAGGTCTTTCAGCTAGTCCCGGGGGTGGTGGTTTTGCAAAAAATTCTGCCCTGGTGGGTGGTGGAATTCCCAATAATTAGCATCGCTTGTTTGCAAATTCCCCCGCTATGTCGCGGGGTGGGGTAGCGGGGGAAACAAATGACTAGTGCATTACGGACTTCTGTTCGCGTTCGCAATATTTTCTTCCACGCCATTAGAGTTTCTCTCTTGGAACCGCCCAGATGCCGCAGAATTTTGCAAAGACCGCTGAACGATAACGTTTTTGAGAAGAAAAGGTAAGCTTTAGACTCGAAGGTAATCAAGTGTTTAGATGAGGCTTTGGGAAAATAACGTTGTTTTGTCGATTGCATGACGCACGCTCACGGCTCAGAAGTGGTTGCCCAGCACGTGATCAAAATCTGCGCCGATCAAATTTCTCTCGAGGAAAAGAATTGCCGCGTTGGGAACGAAAACGCTGTGTTTCTTTCTTAAGTTTAGCAATTTTCTGCGAGCATTTTTTTAGTTTCTCTGTACCAAACTTAACTTAACAACGATATATTTATTAAAACTGTAGAAACTGTACGCGAGAACTGAGAAGTCGCAAACAATTTCTACAGTTTCTACCGCGAAAACGAAGCCAGCATTTTTGATGCTAAAATCCAGGTAAATCTCTGTTTTTGGCGAAACATGCAAGTTGGGCGCCGCGCTAAATGAAAAGTGTTACGTTATTAAAAAGAAATGGATAAGTAAGTCCACTTATTGTATGAATGTGTCCCACGCCATGCCAGACGATATCAAGCACTTTCAACAAGCGGAACCTGAAAATTATTTTCAATTTATTATACAAACTGGCGACTGAAAATTTGCATCTGGCGACTATATTTCTCCAGTTAGTCGCCAAAAGGCGACCTAACGATTTTTTTAATTTCGAACCCTGCACTGAGCTGTTAAAAGCAGTGGGTGGCATTACAAGAAGTGAAATAACCCTAAAACAATTTCTTTTCAAACCATAAACAGCGTGGAAAACGAGAACAAAACCACAACAACATATTAAACAAGGAGATCAAATTTGGTTGGATACATTCTCACCATGGTTATTTTGGTTCGACCGCCTCCTGGGACAACACTGCTCTGAGAGTCTGAGAAGCAGAGCAGAGTCGCCACATTAGTTACACAGACATTGACATGTGCTAGTAGAAGAGCATCATCGACTAAGAGGCTTCATATTGCTAACGCGTCGAAATCCAAGAGATCGCCAATGTTACCTTCTTGGCCCTATAAAATGAAAAAGTGGTGCCAATAACAACGCCGCTATTTCAACTACAAAAAATGCGTCAAATCTCCAAAAAATTGTTTGCAACAAAAACGCCAAAAGTCGACCGATGTATGTCTGAAAATTGTATGTTGTGGGCTTTCGTTGTTATTGCTTGGGAAATGTAATGACCCCTAATGGAGACCGGGAGATTCGGTGTTTATCCGGAAGACTCCCAGATAATCCGGGTTAGCTGGCACAGATGCACTGCACCAGCTTTTCAGAATTAACTCCAAAAGAACTAGAAGCCATCAGTAGGAAGAATAATGCTTCGAATTAATTTTACAGGTGATGGAGGTGTCTGGACTTGGGGGTGGGGTAAGTTGTTTTTGGATTATTCCATTATTTCTGTCTCATGTTTAATTTCTCATGTCTCATGTGGAGAGCTTTAGTCTGGCCACGCAGGCAGATGAATTACTCCATTGTTCAGTGTGATTGCTTTCTCAACCTTTTTTTGTACGAGTTGTAAACACTTCTAGCTCTTCTACACAAGACCACAGAGTAGGCCTGCCAATTGGCTTGCACTTGGGCATTTTTCACTATCGAGCACTAGATCAATCAGATTTTCGCTGTTTTTAACTCCCAGGATAATATTTTTGTAAGATATTTCTTCTGCCTAGATGCAAATCTTTAGTCCAGGTGCTTTTCATCTGTTCTCAGTAGCATGGTGCAACCCCGATGGAATACTAGTTTATAGCAGGGTGACCCGCAGCATTAACCGCCATATGTATACCCCTGGGTTACAAGAAGACACCGGTCAGGCCTGGAACCCGGATCACTCCACCCGGAATCTAATATAATTGCCCCCGCAGGGTTTTGGCCCAGAGGCCAAAACCCGAGGAGGCATTAATCAGAAGTTTGATTTATTTGCAAAATGCACCATCGAATTTATATTTAGCTCTTCGTTTGCCTGTGCACTAGTTTAGATGTCTCTCAGAGGGTCAAGTTTTGTCGTTGGCAACAATTGTAATTATTGCCCCCACAGGGTTTTTTTTGGCCCGAGGAGGCATTATAGTCTCCCCCGCGTACACGTATAAAGAATGTGTGAAATGTCGGTGTAGTATGCGAATTAATCCCGATTTGAAGAAACTAGGCGCGCACGGTGGTCCCGGTTAATTTTTCAATCAACTGAGCTCCAAGGCAATGCTACATGGGTAATTCCTGCAACCACGAACACGAGAAGGAGATCGAGGAAGATACTATTTGCTGCACGAGGAGGAGAGGAAGATATTTGCCAAAATATATTTTAGGGGGAGTATCTGTCATCACAGTGATTTCTTCATATCTTGAATTCAAAGGTTATTCTGCAGTACCAGGTTGAACTGTTTGGTACAGAAGTTGATTTCTTGGACACAAATCAGCAACGGGGACGACAGACTCGACTCAAACACCACACGTGTAAAGATGTGTATAAAGATCACGTTTATTTGGATCGCTTATTTTTACTGAGTAATCTTACGTGACATAGAGCCCAATTTTCAGGGCATACATAAATAATAGTTTCCTTACACGCAGTGGAATTTTATAAGAATTTTATACCCTTGAGGGATAAAATAGCAGCGGGGGCAGATTTAGTGAGAACTATTACTAGTTAACAATTAGGTCTCCGCGCCTCTCTTGCATGGTTGTTTTGGTGATGCGGATTTATTGTGTTCCAGGCTATTATGGCCAACTCGGACATGGAGACCGAGAGGACAGACCCACGCCAACTCAGGTAGTGGCCTTGTCATCTGTGAAGCTCAGACCGAAGACGCTTTGTTGTGGTCCTTGGTCGACATTTGTTATCATTGCAAAGTGATCCCTCGTTTGAAGAAACCGTCTTGAATATTTATAAAAAAAGATCTACTCGCATGATAGGACTGAGTTTGTCAAGGCGTCCCAAACAAAACTACATCGTGCGATTTCTAGAACAGCACTCGACCGAAGTCTGGAATCTCTCAAGACGGGAGGATCAGGATGGTTAACCTAGCTGAGGATCAAAATGGATTACAATTTGAACAAACGTTGTTACGTGGAGATAACGTTTTCAAGTTTCACCGGAATTTCTTGTCGCTGTTGAAAACACAACCGGAAAAACAAGTGACAAATAAATTCGCAGGCAAAGCGAGGACCATTCTTTGCCCCCCCCCCCCCGCCCCTCCTAACACACACACACACACTCACTCTTCATGTGGTAGTGGTTCTAACACTGCTTGCAAACGAGGCTAACCCAGCCATAGTTGTATGACTAGCAAGTTAGTAACCGTCTTTGTAAGAACGGTGATTTTAAATATCTTCCGTGCACTCTGTCCCCATGGGGTTGTACGTCAGACGACCAACTCAAGTACCAGAATTTCCATGTCTTTATTAAATTATTTTGAACGTTTATTTACCGGAAAGATTCAATTCAACGCCCTAATTGACTTTGGCAGCTGAAGGGAGAGCGCTAATTGGAGAAGGGAGCTTATCAGCGACAGGGCCATGTTGTTCCGCGTTGAGATGTAGACGTTCAAAAAAAAGGGGGGCTGTACTTTTTTTGAACGAATACGTCTCGACGTGGTACAATACTTAGACGAAAAATAGCAGGTACTTAAACTCTAGAAGTCTGTGCGGTGACAATAGCAAATTTTCAATTGCAGTAGGGACTCCGATAGTCTAAATGTTCAATATAATAATATCACGTTCAGATAAGAACAGACTTCATAGTTCATTCGACTAATCAGTCTATAAAATGTATGCAAAAGAACAACAAAAGAGACTGAAAAGCTTCTAAAGATCCCGCCGTCTCCTCCAAAACCAATACGCAGGGAAACGAAGAGATTAAATATTTTCCAGTGAAAGATTTGTTTTCTGTCGTACTGATTTTGGTGGAAAATAAAACAACCTGTTTGGCAGGTTGCTTTTATTTTCGAGTGTGAATCGAACTCATTTGCAGCTGAGCACAGGTTTGAAGGTACGTAATAAACATTTACTGTGCCAACTGTAAAAGGTCGTCTATCACTTTTTATCTTCAGAGGGAAGGGCTTGTTCGGCGTCACAGTGCATGCAAGTGCCATTCATTGGATGAGGTCTTCTAGCAGTCAACCTCGTCCCGAGAGCCTCGTTCCCCTTGGCCAGCGGTCGGAAAACGAGAGCTCTGGGAGCAACCATTTTGAAACAACAAAGGAAATAACCAAATTCTGCCCATCCGGTCTCATGCAGTCTGCATCTATGGCGCATGCCTGAAATGGTTGCTCCCAGAGCTCTCGATTCCTGCCGCAAGCCAGAAGAATCGTGGGCTCTGGGGACGAGAATGTCTAGCAGTCTGGGCACAAGCGCGTGCGCAGTCGCGAACTCGCTCCAGTTCCTTGAGCCTCTTCTCTCGAGCGGCCAGCTGTTTTGCGGCCAACACTTCAGCCGTCAGCATTGGCGGACTGTCAAGCCTACGGAGGCTTCTGGGTACACGGGCGGAAAGGAGAATGGTCTCCCTGCGCTTGCTTCCAACAAGAACTTCGAATGCAATGGCGCTTTTAGTCTTACCTAAGAGGATGGAGTGCGCGCGCGCGGAGCTAATGGGCTTAGTCGCTACCGTGCTGGAGCTAGAAGCCTGTCCACCCTGAGTCGCTTCCAGCTTTTCTCTAATCACCACCTGCTGTTTAGCCAGCTTTTCAGTAACTAGCCTTTCTTTAGACAGCTTTTCTTTAACCAACTGTTCCTTGGAAAACTTCTCTTTAGCTAGATTTTCAGTCTCTAACTTTTCTCCGGCGCGCTTTTCTTTAACCAGAATTTCATTCTCCAACTTTTCTTTAGCAAGCTTTTCTTTAGCCAACTTTTTTTCTGCCTGCGCCTTTTTTAGTCGCGCCATGTCTTTAGCCACCACTTCTTTAACTTTCTTCATATCGACTGTTGGTCGATACAAGGGTGGAAGCTCTCGCGGACGAGCAACAGGGAACCCCGCTGTCACTACGACCACCGTGCTCTCTACAGTCCTCTCTACAGCTTTTTTCTTCATCCTTTGATTCAGATTTACAGACCTCTGCGCACGTTTTTGTTCTTTCAGATTCCTTGATCCCAGTGTCTTCATGTTGATTTAAATTCTTTTTAACAGGGATGGAGATCTCTACCACTTTGGGCTCTGCCGGCTCGTCGGAAAGTTCAGCTTTTCCTGGAAGTTCTTTTGTTTCGAGAGAATCTTTTCTAGGAGCAGGTGCCACCTTTTTACCAAGCGTAAATTTCGACAACAAAGACCCGCACATTTCGTAACCAGCTTCACAACTGTACGTATCAAAATCCACGTACGTTTGGGTCATTAATTACTTCGTGTCGTTTGTAACGTCTAATTGATTAATAATGCACGTACGTAATTTTTGCGTCACATTCAGAACCTCCTTAGGATCTTTCTTTTTGGGGGTATTACGAAAAAGCTTCCTGGGACTAGCTTACCATGGTGATGGAGTGAGGTAATGACACACACACTGGTTGCGACGGTCCACCTAAAAATTTGCTTTTGATCATGTAGAAATTTTTAAACAGAGTGATATAGACACCAGAATGATATTTGTAATCTTGCAGTGGTCAACATTTGATGTGTAAATATTCTAACATGGCTTCGAGGCTTTCAAGACAAACTGCTATATTTGGTGTTGGTTTCTTTGTATCCAAGTCTCTTTACAGTTTGACCCGAAAACCTCGGAGCCATGCTAGAATATTGATATATCGAACGTAGCCTATTGAGTGCGACGCAAACTTCCACTGAACATGTCAAACACCCACGTTTGTATACCCATCAACGTTCTGGTTCCCAGAGCCTCCGCTTATTTTGGTCACGTGGTTGGCGAAACGGAGAGTCGCCCTGGTCTTTATAAGTGGTGACCTGCAGCGTTCACAATGTTCTTTCTAATCTTTCAAACGAAACAATCTGTAAACAACACAAGCAATGCCCTGAGCCTTCAGAACAACAGAGGTGCAGACTAACAAGAACGAATTAAAACAGAGGTTTTAAAGAGGTGCAGGTCAACAGGGAGAGTTCGCCTGCCTTAAGCTCGTCAACTGAGCCGGATGTAAAATGCAGTGCTTAGTGCGTTTTAATTTTCATTCTGCTGCGCATTTGTTTTTGTCAGCCAATGAAAAAATTCATGCGCCCAGAGCTAATCGTTGACTTGCAATGCGCGCTCTCATTATGTGCGTCATAACAAGTTTGTGATTCTGGAATCTTATGGTCGAACGATCTATTGAATAAACTCTCGGTTCTTAATGGATTTGTAATTTGCCAACAA
>JAHPZR010007121.1:0-5000 GCA_019787425.1 Platygyra sinensis | reverse complement strand
GGAGATAGACTATTTAATAATGGTAAATCTTGAAGCAACTTGAAACACGCCTGGATTTATTGGCGGGAAAAAACGATCACAGAAAAATTAAACTCTGTTTCGATGTGTTGCGAGGTTGGGCGGTAGGATGTTTGGGTAGACCCATAATTTGTCAGTTAAATTACGAGCAATTTGTCAGTTGTCAGATAAAATTTTAGCCCGGAGCCATCAGCGCGGAAAGTAAAGGAAAATGGAACTGTGAACGACGTCAGCTGGTACAATGCTGAGGTGGACCCATAATTTGTCAGTTAAATTACGAGCAATTTGTCAGTTGTCAAATAACATTTTAGCCCGGAGTCATCAGCTCGGAAAGTAAAGGAAAATGGAACTTTGAGCGACGTCGGCTCAGGTACAATGTTAAGGTACCGCGATAATTTGTCAGTTAAATTACGAGCAATTAGTCAGCAGTCAGATAAAAGTTTAGCCCTTATTTGTCAGTTGTCCTGTCACTGAAGACGCACAGTTTGAGTCATGGTTTGTCAGTTGATATTTTATGCCATCTGCTAGATTCTATCGTCGATGCAGTTTGGCTTACTTATCCCCTCGAGAAGAAACAAAAAAGCGAAAAACTATACGACCTGATCGCAAAGCTTTGTATATACTGTCAGTTATAAATGTATAACTGCCTACTACCTAATCCCACAGAGGATTACCATTCATCATAGATACATCCCTAAGAAACGTTTTAAAACTTTGCAATAACACGAATAATTAATGATGATGTTCTAGTGTGCCGACTTTTTCAAGGTATGTTTTCTTTACGTGCGATTAGTGCACCTTGCTCAAAAAATACTTCATGACTGTATGAAATTCATTTTTAGCCTTTTTATTCAGAATCAGCATTAGTAACTCTTCCGTCATTGTAATTAAATTCAAGCTCAGAATCTTACAACAACATCCTGTGGTGTTATAGTCGTGAGCATGCGCTTTTCCGGGATAATGTCTTCTTATGGACAATGGAAGTTGATTATTGCCGACTATTACGACTTCAATATTGAGAAAAGCAATACTTTTTTGTCGTTGGCTTGATGGTAACTTGACATTTCAACTGATACGAAGTTCAGTGTATTCAAATAAACAATATCAGGCTTTTAGCAATGTGTTTTATGACACTGGCAAATTCAAATAAAACTGATCTTGTCACCAAGTCTCAGTTTGCTGTCTTCATTTTCTATTACGTTGAATCCATTGCACAAAGAAGTCAGTAACTTGTTAGAATTTCTTGTCGGATACATGTTAGGAAGATAACGCAACATGCCATATGGTGTTACCGTCAAGCATTGGAAAGAAAATGTGGTTTCACGCGGTTGAAATCAGTGTTTTGACTAAAAAAAAATTGATGTTTGACCAGATTAGCGTCTTGCCAAAATCCGCATTTGAACAAAATGCCTTGAGCTTCCGTGCCTAGATGGCCGAACTGAGCAAGTTCTTCTCATGGAACCCATAAGATGTCTACAGCTTCCTGATCTGAAACGATTCCTTGGCCTGTCATTGATTTTCTTGCTTTCTTCTTTCGATATTTTCTTGTTTACGCACTCAAAAATCTCGCAAATCAGAGATAGGTACAAAATTCCAACTAACAAGGTGTCCAAGGAAAAGCATTCCATTTTTCACCACAGCTCCAGTTTAAGACGCGAACTGATTTCGCGCGTTATTAAATCAACAAACATTTTCTTAAGCACAGATCACAGGCTCAGAGCTTTGCATTTATCTTAGCACATTCCCTGTCCAATTACGAGAAACCTCAGGGAAATTTGCAGAACAATTAGATCGATTCAGTAGCTAGTTTGCTATTCTCATTTACCTGCACCTGTTTGTCGCAAAAGCTACTAGGCTTAAAGAATCTCACAGCTCTCAGTCATCAATAAGTGAATTCGAACGGTAACAAAATTAACGATGAAACAGTGTTAAGCGTCTACTCAATAAAATATCATTCACGAATCAACAAAATGGATTTTCTGGCCAGTCGAATTCAAGAAAAGCAGCTTCTTAACGGTAGTAATGTACGTGGGGAAACAGATTTCTCTTAGTTCCCATAATCGCTTTGACAACAAGATGTCATTAAATATTTATCATATAAAAGAAGACGTGGGCTTTCTTATCCCTTATTTCTTGTAGCCAAGCCATTAGTTTTCCATGTTTTTCTTTTTTTTCAACCTGAGGCTCTGTTTTAAAGCCTTTAAAAAATCTTGTAGACGTAACGTACTTCTCGTTCTGGGCCTTCTTTGAACAAAATGATAGAAAGATAGCTAAAAAGCTTGCTTTGCTTGCTTTGAATAAACTGATTTATCTTTTCAGTCTCACAGAAGTAAGATCATAGTTCAGCCTCACTTAGATATGAGCGAAGCTATAGTTGACGATCTCTACGACATATTACACGCTATTCATTCACAAAACATAATACTTTAAATCTTGTAAGAAGAATTAAAGAAATAACAATTTTACTGGTAATACATGATTTTTTAAAAAGAACGACACCTCCAAATTGCATAGAGTCGCAGTGATTGTCAATGTCATATTTAATGGTACGAGTGAGTTATATTTATGTGAGAAAATTCAGTTAAAAGCAAGCTGGCGATATAATAGAGAATATATTACAATCTGCAATGCTACAATACTCAAAGATGGCTAGACTGGTCAATTTTGTGATCAGTTGAAGAGGCTTTGTTCCTGATTGTAACGTACCGGGCCAGGTTGTTAAAAAGTCGGTTAACGCTAAATCCAAGCCGGATAAAAGGTTAATTGTTGTATAGAAATACTTTTCATTGTTTATGTTTTATGCAGTTTAAGATTATTCAAACTCAAAACTAAAAGACAAACTAAATAAACCTGAGAAAAACCTTACTGAAAAGTTGCAAATTTGAAATCAAAACTCTTGCTAACCCTTGGTTAATTTAACCAGGTTTTGAACAACCCGGCCCAGAAGGAGAAGTGTTGTACACGATAGGTACTAACTAGGCACTGAGGTCTCTTCAGTTTCAATAGAAGTTTTCGACCACAATTTCCAAATACCTGAAAATTACAAACAACAAAAAATATACATGCCTGAAAAGTTATTAATTAATTACGTCCTAGAGTATTTACTTTTTGCCGTCTTCCCTTTCCTTTTTTCAAAGCATTCGAATATATGTTTTGCTATTAGTTTTTGTAATTTAAAATTTCCGCTAGGGGGATTTATTAGAAATATGAATATTCTGTTAGGTGACATTCTGCTTATTTTTATTCTATACCCTTCTTTTTCCAAATAATCTAGTAACGAACATCGTTTTTCCCGGTAAGCAGGGCATATATTTGGAAAATGGTATTCGTCCTCCATTTCTATTTTACAAATTGGGCAAGTTCTTTCTGCAGATTGCTTGAACGGTCTCGAATAACATCCTGTCTCTATGGCTAATTTGTGGTAGTTAAATCGCAGTTTTGTTAAGGCTATTCTGGGTATACTTGGTTAATTTGGCTGTTGTTATAAGAGCAATCTTGACCCAAAGCTAAAGCACGATAAGGTACTCACCATGTTCTGGACGAAATGCAATACCGGAACCAGAATATCCTGGTTCCGGTTTAATTGTCCCTATGATTTTTAATCTGATGATGGTGTCTGAAGATGCTCAACCTGCGTAGCAAGCGTTTGCGTACAAAGAGCTTTTTCCGCATTCTGGCTGGGCGTGAATTGGAACGAGAACAAAAATTAGACCAAGCACCACCCCCTTCTTTCGTCGAATTTTAGTTCTCGCTCCAATTTATGCGCGATCAGAATGCGCCGGGAAAAGCTCTTTATACGGGAACCCTTGCTACGCAAACGTAAGATGCTTAGAGAGTAACCTGCTATAACTAATGTTTGCTCGCCAGCTAACAACACTATTAATATTGGATTGGATCGTGGTCTATGGGAACGAAATTCTAGGAGTTCCAACAAACCCTTCAATTTTAGACCTTTTAGAAAGATTTTGCATTCAAACTAAAACTCCTTTATAGAATCGGGAAAGGAGCCCAATACTATGCGCTTCTGAAATGGGCAATTCTCAAAATTTAGTAAACTACAATAGCCTGTGTTTCAAGGTTATTTCTCGGTTGGGTCTAGTGCGAGAAAGTCAGGTGTGGTCTAGGACGGGTAGGGCTAGCCGAGAGCGGTCTAGTGACGAGGTGGAGCTCCCACTCGCCTCGCTCGCGGAATTTTTTACGTCGAGCTAAACGACTCGCCTCGCTCGCCGATTTGAAATTAGGAGCACGATTTATTTCTGAATGGTACGACACAAAGTCCTATTACCAATTAATCGTAACTATAACAAAATTAGAGAAGAATATAACAGTAGTATAAACTATTTAACAGGTTAATATGTTCAACTTCTAAGCTAGATGCTGCAAAAGAAAACCCATTGAAGTGCAACTAGCGCGCGCTTGATGACGCGTACTGTCCAATTACTCAGGCATGACGCGTACAACTGTCCAATTACAAGTGCATGACGTGCGCAACTGTCCAATTAATGCTCTAATCATAAAAATTACAATTTCCTCGCTTGTGATTGGTCTAAAAAAGTCCATGCCAATTACGCACGCTTCAATGGCTTCTTTAGCAATGTTTTCTGCAGTTTTCAAAACTTAGGAAAAGCGCTACAGACGTTTTCGCTCAAAAAAAGTTCTTAGAAGACATTTTTTTCCCCGACATTTGTTATAGATACGATTAATTAGTAATTGGACCTGGTGTCGTACAATTCATGGACTAATCGTACTCGTAATTTCAAATCGGCCTCGCGCTTCGCGCTCGTCCGATTTTGAAATTACTCGCTCGATTACTCCCTGAATTGTACTCCACCCTTACTCCACTCGGTCCAATTACTATTACTAATCAGGGTCAGTTGATGACCAATCAGATTCGAGAATTTTGTTATAGTTACGATTAATACGGTAAGGGTTTTTGGAAGAGGGCCGCACATCCCCGCGGGCTTTTATAGGTAGCTTGGGAG
>JAHPZR010007120.1:10000-17664 GCA_019787425.1 Platygyra sinensis | reverse complement strand
ATATGGACCTCTGATTGGACTCTCAAAGAAGAATGCTAAATCCGGCATTACCCAGCAAAATCATTCATCCTGAATATCTGCGTTTTTTCCTATCTCTAAGCCGACCCTTTGTGACCTGTTTAAAATTTGATACCATATTCAGTTAAGGCTGGTTTCCATATGATCACAGACCATCGCGGATCGCAAATTGTAGGTCGCAGACGATCGCAAAGAGACTTGTTTCCATATAATCGCGAACGATCGCAGAGCCGACTTTTGCCTACATTTCGGTCAGCGGAAGTGTCAAATTACAAGCGCTTTGTGCTGGCCAGGAGCTCCTGGTGCTGCCTGGAAAATCGCATCAAAACAACATGGCGGGCGTCGAGGAAGACATTTTGCTGCAAGCAAATGTATTTCTTCTTTTAGTCCTTGAGCTACGTCATCGTCAAAACCGTCGAAAACATCGGTTTTGGGTCGCAAAATATTCTTGAAGAGATAAGAACTTGGGGCCTTCCACACTTTGGCCAAAGAACTTCTCCGCCGCCGATAAATTAAAGTTCTTCCCTATTTTTTTCACAGCAGTTAGCCCTTTTGTTTTTGTCTTTGAAATCGTAACTGTTACGGTGGTAAACGCACTCATATCGCGCAACTTCTTCCATAAATTCCTCGTTCCTAACGTTACATTGTTCAATGCCAGCCATGTTTACCACAAATAAGCGGTTGCTACAAGCGAATATTCGCGCTTTGTTGCTAAGAAGCGTAGAATCGTGGGTTGGAATTCAAAATATTATGGGATACGTTTGGATCGCAGATCGCATAGCCTGATCCAGGCTCTCGGTTAGTGAGGACGATCGAAAAAGCGAGCGGGCGACAAAGAACTTTGGTTTCCGTATGATCGCACAATCGCAATTGATCGCAGACGATCGCAGAACATGGTTTTATCTTCTGGGATCGTCTACGACCACGACCGCAGAAGTGTGTTTCCATATGCATGATCGCAGACGATCGCAGAACTTTGTGCGATCTGCGATCCGAGATCCGCGATCGTCTGCGATAATATGGAAACCAGCCTTTATGACCGTTGCAGCTGGCATAGGCCCTGAACATAATTTATGAAGGGCTTTCGTTAAATGGTCTTATCGATAAAAATGAAAAAAAGAGCTAATAACAAAATTAATTATCAATAACTTACCTGACATGGGTCTCTGAAGTCTTGGTCTGAGAGAAAAAGAAGTCATATAATATTATGTACATTAATTTTACAACCATCAGCTTACATTTAAAGTCAAATTAGGGGTGGCGAATGGTAAAATCCTAGCCTCTTCCAGGAGCTCAGTTAACCAGGGTGCAGCGTAGAAAACGGCGCGCGAAAAATTAAAAAAAGCGCTTCCTCTCGCCGCGCTTTTTTTTTTTTATTTTTTTCGCCCGCTGTTTTCTGCGCTGCGCCCCGACTCACTGAACGCCTGGAAGAGGTTAGTAAAACCCGAGACTCGCCGAGACGCCGAGATCCTAATTAAAAATCCGAGCCCAAGACTCCTTGGGAAAAAGTTTCGAGACGGGAAAAAAAATAAAAACAACCCATGCAAAACCGAGGCTTCGAGACTTATCAAAAACGCTTTCAAGATTACGAGATCCTGCCAAAATTTTCCGAGACCCACGTTTTTCGAGGTACCATTCGCCACCCCTCAAATTGATGGGGCAAGGGGAAAGTTAAAGCTACCTGCTATCAGACATGTCAAAGGAGCGTCAAAGGAGCAAGGGTGATAGCCAGTGCAGCACCAAGCAGAGATAGTCCCAAACAGTCAAGTGTATACACAAGCCAGTAAACAGCTGACTCGTCCCGAGTCAGCTTCATACATCTTCATACAGCACATGACACAGTCCCAGTAGGTACAGGTGTAGGTAGGAATGCAGAGTGTTAGGTGGGTTAAGGAAGAAGGCAAAATCTTCCCCTTTAACATCACTTCTTGCTTTCCAACCTCACCCTTATCACCATGCGCCATGCAACACACTGTATGAACACAAAAGACTGAGGACGAGTCAGTCAAGAGTACACAGTTCCCAGGGAGGGGGGGGTGGGGGGGCTTGCATATCAATGAGGTGGAGACGCCCGTCATCTCATTTAGTAGTGTAAATTTCGGATTTTGGTCCCACTTAGGGTGCTTTGGGGGAACGCTACCATATGTTGCCCAAATGTAGCCATGAATGTCTCATTTAGGGTCTCGCGTCAAGAAATTGAAAAATATATATAAAATATGTTTTAGATATGGTCTCTTCTAGGAGTCCAAAAATCCTGAGCAATGCCATGATTGATCTCCTTCAGAGGTTAAATTCAAAACTTCCAATGAGCATCCCTATTCACTCATATGCGTAATTCCCCCACCCCTCCAAGACACAGGTCGAAGTTACTTAATAAGAGTTTAGTCTTCAATGTAGGGAACAAACATAAACAGCACTCATTATAATTCAAAATACACAAACCTGACTTGGAACGCTGCAGGTTGTCCATGAGCCCAGCTTGTAGGAGGTCCCATCTGATGATGAACAAAGCCACCAGGTGCACTACCATGGGGGAGTGGACAGGAGGTCTGTGCCCAGTACATGATGGGCAGTGGCACATTACAGGGGATGGGTGGTGATACATTGGGGTCATGTAGGGATAATGGGGGTAGGGTGGGTGAAACTGAGAGTGAGGTGAATGAGGTGAATGCATACCCTACATGTATAAGGAGAAAAAAATCAATCAGGCAATAATTTATGATATAGTAATTGAAGATATTTGTGACTCGACATGGGCAATCTACAAGATTAGTTCATGTCTATAGGCTACAGTGTATATGGACTGTTTCTGGCATGTTTGGCAGCACCAGAGCTACTAATAATACATTTAAATAATGAGATTAAAAATTAACTTTCATATCCTGTAAATCAACAGAGCTGCTATCTTGCTATTGTTTTTGCATTCTACATCAGTCAATCAATCAAAGACTTTATTTTACTTCAAATTAGTTGATAGCAAAATAATTGCTAATATCTCCGAAGAAAATAAATCTATAAGATAATTAAAGTAATCAAAAGGTGAAATAAATAGATAATTACATAAAAATAAATATTAAATATATGAGGCTTCTTGAGGCAAATATAATTCTAAAATTCTAATAACTTAATTTTACTTAAATAAGTCAGACATCACTCACATGATACATAAGAATATCTTGGTCTGGAGTTCCAGATCGACGATCATCTTCATCTGAATTCACTTGCTGAGCAGACTGAATGGAGAGTTTTCTTTCAGGAACTGACGGCTGTGAAAGAAAAACAGATGTGGTTAAACAAGCAAGTCAACTTTCACTTTTTACGATTTCGAACAATTGTTTGAAAGCATTTAACTTGACATTGTCATTCTATGCCAAAATGTCAATTACCTCAGTTTATTAAAATTTAGTAAATGCCAAAATATTTTTATTAACATAGTAATGATTGAATGTAGATAAAAGTCTGGCATGACCTTTGAGCACTAGTTCTTTCAGCACTGCGAGGCTGCCATGAAAAACTATCCATTAACAAAACGATGCCCATTATTCACATGTGGACTGTACATGCACTTGTACAACTTGATTGAATAAGAAAATGTTCAAATCCTGGTGGCTGCATGGAAACAAATTAAACTGGAGGTATCTTATTTTTTAATGCAAGTCTGCAGCAAGTCTGCAGAAAGGAGAATTTAAGCACCACTAACTACCTCAGACATATTTTTTTAATGAAATTGCTGTGAAAAATGACTTCAATGTCCATCAAAAAATGAGTGCGTCCACTTAGCAATGTTGTAAGAGGGCTCATTTTTTGACAGACATTGAAATCATTCTTTACAATGATTTTATTGGAAAAAAAAAACATCTGGGCTAGTTACTGAGAGTGGAGCTCAAATCCTCATTCTACAGACTTTGAATTATGTCACAATTGTAGACAAACGCTGATTTGTAGATTCCTGCTTTCTACAAATGCCGACTAACAAGGTTAAATTTCAGGACAGCGACTTAATAAGTCTCTATATTACTTAGCTACAAGCAATGTATAACCAGGTGGGTAAAATTCTTCAGCCGGCCAATTTGCCCGGTGCTCACTAACTCTTAATGAATATCCTGCTATATATACTGTATACTACAACATGTATAATGAATTTAACCAAGGTACAGAGAAAATTGACATTAAATTTAATTTACTCAAATATTTATTTGAGAAAATTAAACCTGGCTTTTGTTTAGCCTGCCAAACTGTATCCAGTGAATATTCACTGCCATTATGGTAGTGCTGTCTCTCAGAGTTCTTTTCGTTGTTGTAAAATGCTTGCCCATTCCTGCGGGGACAAAGCTCCACACGAAATGTGTTTGAGTGTTTTGACAGTTAAGAAAATTAAGCTTGATCTATTGAAATATGTAATCTATAAGAAAATTGTTTATCATGTAGGGAACATTAAAGAAGACTGGTCGTCCACATTTGTTCGTATTACTTGGATGTACTCAAGGCATCTGCAGTCAGATGTCGATCGATAGCCTCAATCAGCACTCCATTGACATCTCAATCAACATCTTAATCAATACTTGGTTGACACTAAATTGACACTCAATCGACCTGTTGATCTACACTCCATCATCAGTTGGTTGATAGTTAGCAGTAAGTGTCGACTGACTCATATCTATTGATTTGCACTCGATGCGTGTCTGTGAAAATTAGTCGACTGTTGACCAATTTCGCGAGGATGTCGTTCGACTGTTCACAAAGAAGCGATGGATGAGTCAGTTGAGTGTTGATTGGGAATCATTCCGGTACAAGGGTATCGATACACACTTGACCACAGATGCCTTTAATACAATGTCATGTGATCCTATTACTTTCATTAGTCACAGAAAAGTATAATGGTATCTGCAACCAGTCATAACATTACACGCATGTGCATTTAGATATTCCTTTTACAAATCCTTAGAATTACAGAATTATGCATGGACCATGCTTCATACACCTCAAGCCATTTTTTATTATTTTACTTATCTAAGTTAATCAAATACTACATTTTTAGCAATATTCCAGAAATTTCAATTGCGATATCCAAATTCTTTTCCTCATCTGTAGTAGACCATTCCTAAACTTTTTTGGGGCAGGGCAATTTGGAAATATTCTTTTCCTGATAATTTTGACAAAGATTATCTAATTTCATTATAGACAAATTTGAAGTAAAATGTTATTTGACTGTGTAGCCAATTTGCAATATTTAGTTTTTCAGATTGAAAATGTTCATTTTGGATTTGACAAATATTTTGGAATTGTCACTAATCAGCTGCCATACAGCATCCTGAAGTTTCTTGCATATAATATACTACAGAGCCTAAAAATAACATTTAGATGAGCAGTTTAATTATAAACAAAGTCATGGTCTAGTAGTGGACCCTGGGAAAATCAAGAACTATGAGTTTAGATGGGTAAACATTTGATAATTATTTAATTTAGTGATTCTACTATATCTTCATCCCTGTCATTTTAGTTTTGTTCTCTGTTCAGTTGAGTGAGCTGCCATCAAAACATTTGAATAGCTTCTTGCCAACATAGAAGAACAATACGATTTTTGAAAACTGATGCAAAAATGTCAACATAAACAGCTGTGCTTATCCATTGGGACAACACTCTTTTCATCTAGTATGTAACACTATGTGGCTTTTTAATGGCCCAGACACTTGAAATAATACACTCCTTCTAAACTAGATTGACACTTGAATCAAATCATCTGGAGAGTAAACATTTAATGTGAAGCTTCTAAATATAAATTGAACATTCAATCTTCCATTTCTTGACTTCACATTCAAACAAGCTTGTTTGATCTTCTGTCAACAAATTTCACTATGGTACTTATTTAGTAGGTTGGCATATAAGAACCAGACATACATGTACCTTTGAAACAGCACTCGAAAACCCAAGATCACATCAACAAAATCTCAATGCTAACATTAGAAATTTTAAACCTGACTAGTAGTGCCTTGGGGAAACAATTTGTTCACATTCACTACTATTTTGAAATAAAGATTGCTTACTGTGATAACAGCATCGTCAGGCTTCAACAGGAAGCTCACAATCTTCTTGTCATTTTTATCCAAAATCACCACTGGAAGACCGAGCTTCACAAAGGATAGATCCCTCAATGATTTCTCACTGGCCACAACAACTTTTAGTTTTCTTGACAAATATTTATCGCTGTAGCACAGCGTAGAACATCACACAGTGTGCTGTTTTCTTCAATCGATATCCATTTAGGGCCGTAAAGAACCTTGTCTTGACATGATACTCTCACGCAGAAAAGCAACATCACATGTACATTTGAGCTGTCCAAAACATGTGTTCCCTCCACTTGGCAACCATGTGTACCAAGGGAAAAATCTTGATTTCAATTTCAATGTCTTGATCCTTTTGTGGTGATCAGTAACTACTGCATTACAAATGGAGTCCTGGTAGCTGACTCATTATAATTTAATACAGTCCGTAAGACGGTGATCAGAAAGGAAAAACTAAAAGTCCAAAGCGAATCAAAATAAAGCAAGGACGTTTCTGATTGTCTTCTGATCTTTTTCTGATTGCTTAGAAGAAAGAAAAATGCCCCCCCAAGAGTCATAAAGATTTGAGACAAAAAACCAAAGTGTCAAACGCTACATCGAATTTGCATATCAGCTGATCCCTTAAAAATAAATTCAAATCTACCAAAAAGGTCAGGAAATTTGAATGTTGATCCCTAGCTGTTTTTGGTCACAAACAACCTGAACCTTTCAATGAAAAGCCAAAAGTGAAAAAGTAACTCCTGATCACTGTGAGAAGCAAAAGCAAAAAAAACTCGCCAAATGATTTTTTTTCACTGATGTACCCTTTCCCTAAAACTGTCCACAAAACCACACTTAAATAATAAGTTCTTTGCTTTCTATGCAAACAAAGGCTCTTCTCTACTCCTTGTCAATATTGCTAATTGCCTATTTGCTGTCTCAAAACATTTCTCCCTTGGTCCAAACTGCTATTAAAGGAACGCCTTACACATGTACATAAATGCCCAATTTAATTGAACTGGCTTAGTAGGTAAGGTAAATGAAGCGTAAGCTTTGCTGACTAAAAAACTGTGGCAAGTTGATAAATTTTTTCTTGCTTTGAGTTAGCTGTGAACAAGTAGAAAGTGATTTTCTTTGACTGATGGCACCAGTCACCCCGACCCGTAACACCTGCTATGTTTCATCAACAACCACCTGCCAGGGGGGCTTAGCCTCAGTTCTGATGTCAACGAAATCCCACAATGCACTGCCAGGTGTCTTAACCACAAAAGGCTGTGAAAATGAATACAGCTTTTCTGGTCAGTTCATTGCTAGTGAATGAAAGTTGTTTAGAATGAATTCGCCAAGGTGTTTGCATTGATTCAAAAGAAATGCAAACATGAAGGAAATGAATCAAGCTTCTGTATGAACAAAACAACAGTTTGAAACAATATGTTCAATATAATGATATACATATGTTCATGGCAGTTGTATTTGTATAGCCATGGGACACATATTAGATAAACCTGAAAATTTGCATATGGTGTAACTGTCATCAAAGTTATCGTTCTGCAAACACAGAAACGGAACACACTGCACTTCCTCATCACCACAAATTTCACACAG
>JAHPZR010007120.1:0-5000 GCA_019787425.1 Platygyra sinensis | reverse complement strand
ATAAATTTCTACACTCTACTTTGAAATTGTGCGTCTTAAATTTTGAAATTGTACGTCTTAAATTAAAGATTAATGTTAATAATGTAGTTAATTCTAATCTACGCCTGTGTGAAATTTAAAGCGCCGCTAATTTCAAATTTGTAATTTTTCACACCTTTTCAGCTCTTCGCCTGTATGATAATTTGAATACAATTAACACGCGCACGTTTTCAGAAGAAATTCGCAACACAACAACTAATCTGAGAACTCGCTTACAGCAATGTTACAGCATCAATACAAGGAACATGTAAAAAAATCTCACACACTGCTGGATATAAGTCATTTGGGAAATACGTACACGCAAGATTCTTCCGCATGCTTTTCAAAGCTGACAGCACTATTGGGGCAAATTTGACTACAAAGAGAACGGTAATCCTACCTGGAGGGTTAAATCCATATGATCTTCCCTGCCTATAAAAAAGTTTGGTTCACAGAGCTTGTGGAAATTGCCTTCCGGGCTCAGAAGAGCCCAGTTGTCACCTGTCTTCATCACTAGCAACAACAAGCGAAGGCGATGGTCGGCAACCCACACGTCCTCGAAGCTGCTACATGTACAGTGAAGCAAAAAGAGCTCAAGATTGATCTCGTTCTGTTGCCCATTAGTACAAATTTAGCATTCAAGGAAGAAATATCAATATCTTTCGGCTGATATCAAAAAGGAAAGTCCCAAAAAATCCATTATTCTCGCAGTTTCTTCCCGCGCGATCGGCGGTCAATCAAACAAAATAATTCTACTACCGCTGCCCAGGGTGATACTGACGGCTCAAAAAGCTAGAAAGAAAAGATGCATGTGAAATCATTTATTTCTTAAGGACGGTGCCTACTAATTCAAAGGAATTTTTGCGCGGTTCACTGAATATGCGGGAAAAGCAAATCATAACGAGTGCTATTGAAATCCGAAAAGAAGTTTTGGGGTTACCACGCATTCTTCGAAGATAATTAATCAGCAATATTTGTAAAAAGCTTTAAAACACAAAGCAATGTATGGCGTTTTTTTTCCCAATTGAAGCTTAATTATCTCTGAAAAATGCGTGATTACCACCAATTTTCTTTTTGGATATTAAGAGCACTTGCTAAGTTCTACTTTCTCCGCATAGTTTTGAACCGCGCAAAATATCCCTGTATTATAAGCACCACCCATAGGAAAACCGAGTATCTCGAGATGAGCAGACCGTATGCGCAATAACAATAGTAGGCACCGTCCTTAACTGTTTGCTTGGTTTCTGCGATTGTGATCTGTATTGTTTACTACCATTTGTGAGCTACCGTGAACGGCAAACTTTTTTCCGCGTTGTTATTCAAGTTTGTCTGGTCAGACTGTTACATTTTGAAGGGCTTACAAGTCAAATTTTGACAGCTCCACCTCAAATTTGCGTCAACTAAGGCAAATCCATGTTTTACAAATCCAGTCCATGTTTTGCAAATCCAATCCAGTCCATGTTTTACAATATGCCAACTGAGGCAGAGCTGTCAAAATTTGACGTGTAAGCCCTTCAAAACGCAACAGTTTGACCAGACAAACTTCAAGAATGTTTCAAGCATGAAACAATGCCGAAAAAGTTTGCTGTTCATGGTAGCCCTAAAATGGTAGTATTTTGAAAACCAATTTGTTTTGCACTTTACCTTTCTGCAGGGGGTAAACTTCACTGTCTAATATATGAAATGATAAACATAAGAGATCTTAAAACAGTACTCAATACTCAGACTCATTCAATCAGAGAGAAAAAACTGTTTGTTTTATTAACAGAGTTTCTTAATAGTCACATGTTTTCTTGTCACTTAACATATTCTTCCACATTACTAGTATTCACATTACTGTAGATCTTTCTATAAATTTTGCAGAATCTAAGCTACACATTCACTTGACAATGATATTGTAAATGTCGAAATGTCGGATAATTATTTCTTCTGCTATTTGAAAATATTCCCTCAAACCGTACTTAGTCTATCTATCATTGTTCATTCGCTACAATGCAGTAATGGTTGTGGAGAGTTGCAGAGGACAAAGTTATGTCAGGTGCAAAAAGGAGTGGAAGAGAGAGGGAGTGTGGCGAAAATATAAGTTAAAAAACACAGGTACAGTACAAATTTCATTGTGACCCTTAACTCGGGGAATAGTCAAGTGATAAGTCAAGGCTATTAAGAACTTAGACTCCTTTATTCTAATGTGATAACACAACATCTTGCGTTACGAAACTCTTACACTCAGAGTTCAAGATACATGTAACCTTTGTCCTAAGGTACATTAAGGGGGCCATAAAAAGGAATCACCAGCACTAGCAAAACCTGTGGTTATTTAGTGTGACCACGACAACTAAACTGAGACCGATATTTTCATTTTGGCAAAAAATTTGAGTGTACTTTTCACTAGTGTTCCTGTTTATAGAATCTGAAGGATATTTACTCTTGTAGGCTAAGATAAACTCAGGTAGTTGTCCTTTTCCACTTGAGTTCCATCACTGCAATCTTCACTTTTTTCAAGTTAATGTATCCCCTTAACTTTCAATAAGGATCTTACCGTGCCTTCCGCCAAAAGATTTAGCACCTCTTTGGTGAGCCTCAATATAATACTTTTTGCCTTTAATTAAAGAAACAGGGGCTCAAGCAAAACATCAAAGCCCCAAAATTTCTTTGATTTGTGGCGCAAAGATTGAAACGAACCATTTGTTGATACAATAGTAGTATAACTAGGCAACTGTTCTATCGTAAGATTCACAGAGTAATTTATTACCCTTACTTCCAAACAAGTAGACCCCATGCAACAGTATGTTTCTGTTTGCAGAGAAAGTGATCCCACTGTCACCGCTATTACTCCAACCTGGCTCGACTGAGCCAAATCTAAACATCGTATTAGGCAGGAGCCACCAGCTCTCTTCGACACCGGAAATCCAACTTGAGTGCCTTTTACCGAGCTCAAACTTTTGACAATGTCAGTGACCTCATTCTAGAGTCAGTATTTTGCTGTCAAGGACCACACTGGCAAATTCTCCACGCGTCATCACAGGGAAACGTATTCCCTTCACAATCTTCTCCCCGAGAATTCTTCGCTTTACTTGACCATCCGCTACTAAACCCTGCTTTTCCGATTCCTTTGTCGCCCATTGCATCACTTCCTTGAATAGGTCCACCTCGGAAATGTCCAAGGTATCTCTCACGACTACTTCCTCAAGTAACGACCTCTCAATTGTTGCAAATGCATCTGATTTCACAGCCTTTTCTGCCTGTTCATCGATCACTTTCCAGCATTGATCCACCAGGTTTTTCTCCTCATATTTCTGAGCAGAGGGAAGGATGCTGAAAACATTCGATGGATCTAAATTACCCTGCAGATATTCGGTGCATTTATCGGTCAGTGAAGGCACCATGTATTTCTTCGCCAAATACAACACTCCCATCACATTGCTTCCGTTCAAGATCACTTCATCGCTGTATATGTAACGAAACAACTCCAACAGACTGTCGTACTCACAGTCAGGCAGTTCAATAGAGTTCGCCGTCTCCGCCAGCTCACCGTAAAACATGGCTTCAAACACAGGACTGCTAATCGACAGCACGAACTTGTGAGCAGGAATCACTTGTTTACTTTCACTTTCGCCTTGAGAGGCCTTTTGAACAACAAACTTCACATCGCTGAAGAGGTTGTTGTTGAACATAAATTTACTTCTTTCCCTGATGGTGGGTTTTGTGGCTTGCCAGTTTTTCTTGACGACAGACATGATTTTTGTAGTGAAATCCCTTCTTTTAAAACTGAGGAAGGAAGTGTATCGGGTTCGAACTTGCCATGTGAGATGGCTAGCAACTTTGGTAACCTAGCCTTTGGTTGTCAATGCATCACGCAGTCTAGCTTGCGTGACATTTAGCACAGGGGGTGGTGAAACCATGTACCAATAACAAATCAACAGCTAAGCTGACAAGAATTCTAGTTGTACCTCAGTTTCAACATATTTCCAACACGGAAACAGCGTTATTCCTGGTAAGTTAAAATACAAAAAAAGTGTTGTTCCTGGTAAGGTGGCTTAACATGGCCGTCTGGTCAGCCCTTCAATTGGTTTCATAGTTTATTTTTCACTGCGGATCCTGATATAAACAATATAACCGGCTTCACTCCGCTGCTGTTTGTACAAGTGGTCCTTGCATTACTGTTGAAACATACTTGTTACTTGCTAACATAGTTTTCCTTATCCTCGGAGACCAAGGGAGGCTTTTACTTCGGGCAGAAGAGCACAGAACACGTCATCAAAATGGAATTAGTTTTATGGCATAATTCTACACTAAGCCGCTGCATAATTTTCTAGTTTTCAATAATTTTCTAAGCCCTGCATATTTTCTAGTTTGAATATTTCCTATGTTCGTAGTCGGGCAGCGTGGAGTGTGGAAGTCTGGCATGTGTGGAACAAAGTGGAAGTGTGGAAGTCCGGCAGTGTGGAATGGTGGAAGTGTGGAAGTGTGGCAGTGTGGAAGTGTGGAGTTGGCAGTGATGCAGTGTGGAAGTCTGGCAGTGTGGAAGTGTGGAAGTCTGGCAGTGTGGAAGTCTGGAAGTCTGGAAGTCTGGCAGTATGGAAGTGTGGAAGTGTGGAAGTGTGGAGGTGTGGAAGTGTGGAAGTGTGGAAGTGAAGAAGTCTGGCAGTGTGGAAGTGAGGAAGTCTGGAAGTCTGACAGTGTGGAAGTGTGGAAGTCTGGCAGTGTGGAAGTGTGGAAGTGTAGAAGTCTGGCAGTGTAGAAGTCTGGAAGTCTGGCAGTGTGGAAGTGTGGACGTCTGGCAGTGTGGAAGTGTGGATGTGTGGAAGTGTGGAAGTGAAGACGTCTGGCAGTGTGGCAGTGAGGAAGTGTGGAAGTCTGGAAGTCTGGCAGTGTGGAAGTCTGGAAGTCTGGTAGTGTGGAAGTCTGACAGTGTGGACGTGTGGAAGCTGGCGGTGTGGAAGTGTGCAAGTGTGGAAGTCTGGCAGTGTGGAAGTCTGGAA
>JAHPZR010007117.1:17500-19654 GCA_019787425.1 Platygyra sinensis | reverse complement strand
TCAAAACTGTAACTTTGAGGTTGTTTGGATTTTTATTTTCTTCTCCAGACCGCCTTTTGTATTTTGCCCCTAAAAGAGCCAAACTCGGACCTGAAATTGCACTTTTTGCGAAAGCTAACAAACCAAAATATTGTGCGTGGCTGGAAATTCTAACCCATATTATTAAAATATCATGTTTTAGTACTTATTTCGCGTTGTCAGATCCATGTTATTTGAACCTGAATTTCTAACAAATTTGCATAGGAAATCGGTCTGTTCGAGAAACAATTAGGGATTAATGGTACGCGTGAACAGATCGGACTTTTTAGTAATTTCCACGAGTGGCTGCCGCAGCCACGAGTGGAAATTAGAAAAAGTCCGATCTGTTCACAAGTACAATTAATCCCTAATTGTTTCGAGAAAGAAGACCGATTTCCTTTTAATAATACGGCAACCGTGAATACAAGCTTCTGGCTGACGTCTTTTTGCTATTGAGGGATGCTAGAATGAAGCAACGGTGCGATAAAATATGTTAGTTTAGTCTTTAAGTTTCTCAACAATTTGCGCCAAAGTTCTCCATACGATATTATTTTTCTTTCCAAAACGAGCCACATAGACGAGCAAGTTCCAAGTTTGTAACATTAAGTTCAATTTCATTGGCTTTGAAGCTGTCAAAACTCTGAACGCGTGAGCGACTTTTTGATGAATAATCAACATGTACAGGAAAGAAAATGCACGTCGAAACCAGTCGAGACGGTATCAAAAGCGTTTTATTTATTGACAAAACTTGCGTGAAATCGTTTTAAGAAAAGTTTACAGCCTTAATTTAAACTATGACATGGAGCTAAAGATACAAGGACGAGTTCATTCGGGAAACTGAGGATAACTGTGCAAAGACAAGTGAAGTTGAAATGGGAAGACTAGTTCAAAGTGTTCGTCAACGAAGTTTGTAAGTTTTTAAGATTTTCAAACCATGGACTTTAATTGCTTTGCTTGGTCCGCGGCTCATGAATTCTTCAGAAACGCCAGCTGGACATTTTTGTTACTAGTCGCCTCCATTCTTGGAACGACCATCCTTCCTTAAATTAGATATTCTCATCTTCGTAGGGCTTGACTCGGCAAACATGACATATAGTCGCGGCCATTTTCATTCTTTGCAGACTTGAAGTGTTCATTGCGCGAGTTGTAGTCTTCTTGCCTTCCTCTTTAACCAAAATGTTGAGTCACTAAGTACCAAGTTGTGTTTAGTCGACGAGCCGATCCCGACTCTGGCTCGCAGCTGCCGTCTTTCTTCTTTAACTACTTTAATTTGGTGTAGAAATCTCCGAGAACCTCTTTAAGATGTTCGAGCGAGAGATTTTCAATGCAGCTTTCGGATTTTTCCTCTCGGTAGCTCACTCCAAATATCTGCGTAGCTAAGTTTTGGTCGATTTTGTTTTTGTTTTTATTTACTACTGCTTCTTCATACAAAGCATTTTTTGTTTGTCGTCAACCGCAAACTTGAATTCATCCGATCAAATGCGACCGATACAATTAAAATTTAATTGTTCAGCTATCGATACAATTTGGGATAAGTTGATCAGCTTCCAACCAATCAGAAGCGAGTATTTACGGTAGCAGTATTATTATCAAAATAATACGCGACGGCGATGTCGCGTCACGTCCAAATTTAGGTCAAATTCGTGGACCAAAAAGTCAATCTGGTACATGAATTTACCGCCCAAAACAATTTTTCTGGATAAAAGTATCACTTGATCTTACTTTTTATCGCAAATCTAGCTTGGGTAAATAAAACGCAAAAATTTGACAGCATCTTGAAACCAGGCACTTGAGGTAATCGCTTGACATTTTGACCTTTCACGTCGCGATTATTATCTCGAGTGTTGACCCTGAAATGTTTGCCTGTGGTTCTCAATCCGGTAAAATAATTGTTTTAAGCCTCCAGATATCAGTTATAGTAATTTAAAAACAATTTCTAGCCAAAAACGAGCATGTTTAGCAAAGGCTAATTTTGAATAATTAATTAAGCTTAAACAAGTGGCGGTTCGCGAGCACAGACAATGCACGCGACAAAAATGTCGGTTTATAAATCGTTATCGGGAAAAATCTTAAGGAAAACTAGAAGAATAAATGGTTTACTAAATACTTGGAGCTATTTCTTACCTTAATCTCGCC
>JAHPZR010007117.1:0-12500 GCA_019787425.1 Platygyra sinensis | reverse complement strand
AGATTATAACACTAATTACAAAAAACAAAATCGCTTTGCATTAAGCTTACAATACAAGTGATACGACAATAAAAGTGATATGTACTCTCTTACCCGCCGAGCAAGCAAGAGCTCCGATTCACAGTCTAAGGCGGAGTCTTCAAATACAGAAAATGTCGAAGGTGGCCTTAAGCACTCTTTGCAAAGTTTCCCACAACCACACACTTGACATTTGCCGGATCATCTGCACTTCAGTGATCCACACGATCCCCCGACAATTAAGTATGCAAAACCACATGAAGCCATTAAATTACAATTTCTAACTTTAATATAGATGCAGGATTCTGCAGTTACGTATGTTATTTACAAGTAAAAACAAATCCGACGTTAATTTGAAAAGCCAAAGGATACAACCCTTTTCACGAGAGAATTTTAATCGCGCTAAAACAAGACAGTTCAGAATTTATTCAAAACATGTGCGTGCGTACATTCTGCGAAATACGATACCAAGAAATGTACACATGTTATCCTGACGCATGCTCGTTGACATGCAGTAAGCACAGAGGATAATATTAATTGGGTCTGCGAAAAAAAAATGACATAAATGTACTAAAACTTATATATTACAAAAAAAAATAATAAAAACAATCATTTACAAAAAACAAACAGACAATAGTAACATTTAAGATAGATAAACAAGGCCGTCGCTCCCGGGAGGTACTCCCTTATATGGGCTATATAGGTATGTGCGGCCCAAAGGGTATGGTTTTTCAGCTGTTTTGGTCATAAATGGGGTATGGTTTTTGTACTCTAGCCCTGATATGGTATGATTTTAAGCCGAGAAGCCACTTTTTCATCTCTTTCGAAAAGAAAATCAACAAAAGTCCTTCACAAATTTTGTTTATGGTAATTTCATTGGTAACAAAGGCCTTTCACTAATTTTGTTATGAAATTTAACATTGGTTTGAACTTGAGATCCAATTATAACGCAGGTCTGAAACAAGATTTTGATGTAAGGTTCAGGTTGTAAATAGGATTTTGAATTTTTGGTCCTGTCATAAATAGGGTAGGGAATATCGCAGATTTTGGTCATAAATAGGGTTAGGGTTTTGGGAAGCGGGCCGCACATCCCCACCTAATTTTTCTGGGAGTGCTCAACCCCCTCCCCCTCTTCATCCCCCCCCCGGACGCCGTTCTCACGCGACCTTGGGAGTCCTGTGTCCGTGATTTTGTTTGTAGCCTGGCAACCGTCAAGATTGTTTCAAACAAGCTATGAAGCCGCAGCAATGTTACCATTTCTTATCACGGTAGGCGAGATTAAGGTAAGAAATAGCTCCAAGTATTTATTAAACTATTTATTCTTCTAGTTTTCATTAAGATTTTTCCCGATAACGATTTATAAACCGACATTTTTGTCGCGTGCATTGTCTGTGCTCGCGAACCGCCACATGTTTAAGCTTAATTAATTATTCAAAATAATCCTTTGCTAAACATGCTCGTTTTTGGCTAGAAACTGTCTTTAAATTACTATAACTGATATCTGGAGGCTTAAAACAATTATTTTACCGGATTGAGACCCACAGGCAAACATTTCAGGGTCAACACTCGAGATAATAATCGCGACGTGAAAGGTCAAAATGTCAAGCGATTACCTCAAGTGCCTGGTTTCAAGATGCTGTCAAATTTTTGCGTTTTATTTACCCAAGCTAGATTTGCGATAAAAAGTAAGATCAAGTGATACTTTTATCCAGAAAAATTGTTTTGGGCGGTAAATTCATGTACCAGATTGACTTTTTGGTCCACGAATTTGACCTAAATTTGGACGTGACGCGACATCGCCGTCGCGTATTATTTTGAAAATTTGTTAAAAATTCAGGTTCAAATTACATGTGGATCTGACAACGCGAAATAAGTACTAAAACATGATATTTTAATAATATGGGTTAGCTTTTCCAGCCACGCACAATATTTTGGTTTGCCAGCCTTCGCAAAAAGTACAATTTCAGGGCAAAGTTTGGCTCTTTTAGGGGCAAAATACAAAAGGCGGTCTGGAGAAGAAAATAAAAATCCAAACAACCTCAAAGTTACAGTTTTGAAACAAGTTAGTAAAAACCTTCTTCCTGACAAATTTTCAGAAAATCGATTTTTTCTATCTTGCATAGGTATAGGTGATCCTTACAGCAAGTCGCTCTTAATTAAGTAAGGTGCATATTTTGTAGTGTTGTGAATAGCCTTTAATTAATGGCAAATATCTGCCCTGGGCAACAGCAAATACTCATTATTTTAACTTAAATGGTGAAAGCAGTCACTAAAGTTCTCAAAAAAGCCATAAAATTTTTGGGGGCCTCAACATTTTTTCTGTGCTGGCATACTGTTTACATAGGACTTCACGATATTTGGCCATTCAATGAACATCGACTAAAACACGGAAGCTATTTTTCTGTCTTAACCTAACTCGAAATTAACAAGAAATATCTACCTAAGTATTTTCCTGTCAATATTCAGTATAAATTTGCTGAAAAAAAGCACTTGAGACATTTCTGTCAAACATTTTCAGCGCTACTTCTCACGGTTATCGATAAAACACGGCAGAAGAAGATTCAACGTCTAAGTGCCCTCAACATAGGTTTTCAGGCGTAAAGTAGAATGGAAACATGAAATAAATACTACATACATGTCACTTAAATGCAGTTTTTGCGCTCTCGCTGATTCTTGGACCGCGAAATGTCCAGTTTTGTGTCATCTGTTTTGTTGCTTCGACCCCAGGTTTAATAAAGAGAATGTCCTTGGCCACCCCGCTTTCGTCATCAGAGATATCAACAGCTGTCGACACGGCTTCTCAAAAGGCCGTTTAAAATCCAGGAAGAGCTATCACTGCTGTAAGTGTTACAGGATACAGATTTCTTTCAAAAGCCACTACAAAACATTCTGCCATCTTTGTCGATATTAAGCACTACAATTCGTATCACTATACATGACGTAGTTACCAGCTTAAAAGGGGGTAACCGCTGAATAGCCGCTGACTTTCAACGTCTAAGGACACGTCTAAGTTGAGCAATGGCGGAGTGTTTTGTAATGGAATTTAAATGTTAAAGTGATCACTCTCCCTGGATTTTAAACGGCCTTTTGAGAAGCCGTTTCGACAGCTGTTGATATCTCTGATGATGAAGGCGGGATGGCAATGGATATTCTGTTTAAACCTAGGGTCGAAGCAACGGAACATGCATGTATGGCACAAAACTGCATGGACATTTCGCAATCCAAGAGTCAAAGAGAGCGCAAAATCGCGTCCAAGTGACATGTATAATCACTGTATATTGAAGTTATTTCTTGTTTCAGTTTTATTTTACCCCTGAAAACCCAAGTTGAGGGAACTTAAGCGTTTAATCTCCTTCTGCCGTATTTTTTCAATATCGAGATAATGTTAGAAAATGTACTTCTGAAATTATATGAAAGAAATGTCTCAAGTGCTCCTTTTCGTCGAATTTATGCTGGATATTGATAGGAAAATACTTAGGTATATATTTCTTGTTAATTTCGAGTTACCTTAAGACAGTAAAATGGCTTTTGTGTTTTAGTGAATATTCATAAAGTGGCCAAATATCGTGAAGTCCTATGTAAACAGTATGCCAGCACAGAAAAAATGTTGAGGCCCCCAAAAATTTTATGGCTTTTTGAGAACTTTAGTGATTGCTTTCACTATTTAAGTTAGAATAATGAGTATTTGCTGTTGCCCAGTGCAGATATTTGCCACTAATTACAGGCTCATCACAACACTGCAAAATATGCACCTTACTTAAGATGGAGCCGCGGAGAGAAATCAAATTGTCTGGTTCAAATGAATATCTGTGATTTGAGACTAATAATAATAGAACATTATCCAGCGGATTTCATTTTCACATAGACTTTCTCGTTATAGAAATACTAAATCAAAGACAGCTAATTAAATATGCATAAATTAGTTATAAAGGGCCATTTTTGGAGGGGGGTCCCCTTAACTTGAAGAGAATAGAATATTTTAACCTAAGTTTTTGCCATAATCATTTACTCACCAAACCCAACATTTATACCAAGTTTGAGCAAAATCGGTGATTTGAGTTGTATCACCTCCTGCCTGGTTCTGCCTGGTTTTCTCATGAACACACTCTTAATTTTTGATTGATTTTATTGGCTATTTGACGTCACGTGGTATAAATCTCCGGGAAGTTATCACGCAATAACCCCCGCCCGAGTCGATATTTGTCCTCCGATTTTTTCCGTCGAAGAGAAACATAGTCAGCACAAGAATTTCAACTTTACTTTTCTCCTATTTAATATGCAAGGAAACCAAACTAGTGTTACTGAGTCTAGCGATAGTGACATTAAAAAGCTAATGACAAGAGCTGTTCCGGAAGGTAAAAAAAGTCACCAAAATACGCTGTCAATGTCTTTGAAGGTGGAGAAAGTCACGAGTAGACTTTTAATATTTAGTCCGATTAATTTTTTTTATTTTTATCTTTTTTTTATTAATCATTTCTTACACTTACAACATTTATGACAACACTTATTCTAAGCCTATTTGTACAATAACACAAAACCTTTCTGAACAGTCATACACTTCCATTACTACAGTATTAAATCTAAAGAATAGGGGATGGGGGAGCTTTTACAAATATTAAATAATTTTTTCAAGTTTATACTTATATTTAACTTTGTTGATGAAGTCGGAGAGTAATAGAAATGGTGAGTCATTCTGGAGCTTTTTCTTATAAATATAATACCGCAAAAAGAGGAGGGTGTAGTTCAGTTTCTTTATCAAGGTGTTAGAACTTGGGAAAGTACCAAAAAGAAGATCTTCAGTGTTTGGATTAAACTCAGAGTCATTCTCTGTATTGAACCATTGTAACACTTCTTGAGTAAAGGACTTTGTAAACTGGCACTCTGTAAACGTGTGGTCTATAGAATCCAAATCGCCGCAATATATACAATTGCTATCTGATTTAATATTAAACCTAAAGAGTTCCTTTTTAGTCACTACAATTCTATGAATGAATTTAAAATGAAATTCCCTAATTCTATTTTCTCTACAAGTCTTTTGTACCGATTTGAATATATTTATCCAGTTTGTTTTGTCCATAGGAACGGTTTGGTTCCATCTCTTTGCACCAGTTTGTTGTTCTTTATATTTCTTATCAACGATTAGCCAGTAGAAGTCTTTGGATTTGGCTCGCAGTAAATTAATAGCTACGTTTTCATCTAAGTGAAAGGACTCCGGGTTCTCATTGTGTATCATTTCAGCACTGAAATCATTAGTTTTCGCCTTAGTTAGGAGGTGACCTGGAATAGCACAAATAACTTGGTAAAAGTGAAGAAAGGTAGTTTTTTGTAGTGAATATTTCGACTTGAAAACAGGAAATGATAGGACATTTCCATTTTTATCTAAAAGATCTTTAATCGTTCTAATACCTTTCTCGAACCATTCCTTCCAGAAAAAAGGTTTACCTCCGATGCGGATTTCCTTATTATTAAATAGCATTGTATCTTGTCCATGATGGCATCCGTAAAGCGCCTTCAATTCATGAAAGAACAACAGAATGTCCTTATAAAAAGAGGGTACATTTTCAAAGTCCTTTGCGTCGTAATTACATGATAGGAGAAAATAAAGGCCCCCGTATTTCTTAAAAAAATAGTCTGGAACAAATTTCCAATTAGGGTGGCCCTCCCGTATGAGTCTTGGTATCCATGCTAATCTCAGCGCTTTGATCATTGTTTCTATATCCGTCATACGCAGCCCGCCCTTCTCATAGTCCTGATATAGTCCTTCCCTTCTTATTTTGTCCCTTTTATTTTTCCAGATAAATCTAAAGAGCCTACCTTTAACGTTACTTATAATATCCTTTGGAACATTGATATTTGAAGCTGAATATATAAGAGATGATACTCCAAGCGCTTTGATTATCATCACTTTCCCAAATAGTGTGAGATCTCTTGACTTCCATATATCCAAGTTTGTTTGCAATTTATCTATCTTAAGGCTGAAATTCATTTCATTATTTCCTTTCTCGTCATTGGAGAAATAAATACCTAGAATTCTGGTCGGACTACTGACCCATTTTAGGTGTAGCGGTTTGCTTTTATTGCCTGACCACTTCCCCAGCCACATAGCTTTAGTTTTCTCTAAATTAAGTCTAAGACCAGAGATTTCGCCAAAATCTGCTGCGATTTGTAATCCTTTTTCCACCGAAGATAGGTCGAAACACAGCAGGTTGGTATCATCTGCAAATTGACTAATTTTAATTTCCCTTTCAAATATTAAAATTCCCTTGACAGCACTGGATTGCCGAATTTTCATAGACATAAGTTCCGCGGCTAGTATGAACAGGTAGGGAGAAAGTGGGCATCCTTGTCTTACTCCTGTAGAAGGTTTTATCCAGTTGGTGGCATAGCCATTATTCAGTATCGCACTTTCTATATCAGTGTAAAAGACCTTTACCCAGTTTCTTAAGCTGTCGCCAAAGTTGTAAAGTTTTAGCACATGATGAATGCATGACCATTCTAAGGTGTCAAAAGCTTTCTGAAAGTCTAACGACAGTAATATACCAGAGAGGTTTAGCTTCCTTGTTTGCTCCATAACATCAGCAATAAGCCTAATATTTTCACCAATATATCTGCCTTTCACAAAACCTGTTTGATCCGGGTGAATCAACGATGGTAATATCGGTTCAATCCGTTTAGCTATTGCTTTGGACGCAATTTTATAGTCAACATTTAAGAGAGTTATTGGTCTCCAATTCTTCAGTTCTAATAGCGATGATTCTTCTTTTGGTATTAAAGTTATTATACCTCTACGTTGCGAGATTGATAACCGTTCATTTTCATACGCAGCATTGAGACTCTCAACTAAATCATTTCCAATTAAGTCAAAAAACTCTGAGTAAAACTCGACAGTAAAACCATCCTCCCCGGGAGATTTTCCCCTGCTGAAAGAGTCCAAGCTTTCCTTACATTCTGCGTAGGTTAGAAGGCCGTCTGCTTTCTCGCTGACCTCCTGTGAGAGACAAGGGACTTCTAAATGCTCTATATAATGATTGAATTGCTCCTCGGTAACATCCATCTTAGACGTGTAAAGGTCTCTGTAGTAATTTTCTATTTTTAACAAAATCTGCTCTTCCTCCTTTATTATCTCCCCCTCTTCATCTTCTAATTCTGAAATTACCTTCCTACTATAATTTCTTTTTTCGAGATTGAAAAAATACTTTGTAGGTCTTTCGCCTTTTTCAACCCACATGCATTTAGATCGAAACTTTGCGGCTTCACCTTTGTTTTCATACATTTGTTGGAGTTCCTTTTTAAGATTGTCATACTGCTTCAATTCTTCGTCAAGAGACGTAATATCAGAATTGCTACAAATAATATGGTCAAGTCTATCCATCTCGTCCGTAATTATGAGTTCACGTTTTCTTGTTTCCTTTGCTTTTCCTTTAGCAAACGAGATAGTAAAGCACCTAATTTCCATTTTAAGCAGTTCCCAGTACATTCTTTTATCTTGAATATATTTATACTTTTCTCGAAATCCACAATACTTTTGACGCATTTGTTCTACGTAATTATTGTCCTCTAGGAGAGTATTGTTAAACTTCCAAAAGCCAGGTCCCCTAGGGACTTCTTTTGTCCAGTGTAAAGATAGAAAAACTGTCTTATGATGGGGTGCTATCGAGGATTGAATATCAACTTTTTGGAGATATTTTGTTAGATTTTTTGCCACAAGAAAAAAGTCAATTCTGGATCTCATTTTTAGGGCTTTGGATACGTACGAATATTTGTTTATGTTTGGATGTTTAAATCTTTGTATATCTCCCAGATCAAAAATATCCATTGTCGTTAAGATCAGATTCCGGAAGCCAGTTGGTCTCCAAGGTAAACCACCTTTCTTGTCTTTCTTTGTTAGAGTACAATTCTAGTCACTTCCTATAATCAGTGTCGTTAATTCAGATTGGTCTATCAAGTGGTTGTTAAGCTCTTCTATAAATCGCAACTGCTCGGCTTGCTCATTAGGCGCATATATATTACAGAGTGACAATTCCAAACCATTGAGAATTAAGTTAATTAAAACTATTCTTCCCGAGTTGTCGCTTAGGGAATTTTTGATTTTGCTGTCTTCAATAACGGGATTTAATAATATGCAAGTTCCTTTACTGTGGCGAGTCCCATGAGAAAAAAAACATTTCACCTCCCCATTCATTTTTCCAGAATGACTCATCATTTGGTTCCGAATATGTTTCCTGTAAAAAATAGATGGTAGCGTTTTGATCTTTAAGAAATGTAAACATGCAGCTCCTCTTGGTCGAATTTCTAAGACCTCTAACATTCAGAGAGATGATCTTACATACTTGTTTGTTAGACATCACTTTTCAAAAAAAAAAGAAAGAGATAATACAATACAAAATAGGCTTTCTATTTAGTCCGATTAATAATTATTAGAAAATAATAATAATTATTAGAAAATATTATTAGAAAATAAAAGAATTATTAGAAAGTAAAAGAATGTATGTATGTATGTATGTCCGATTCATTTTACAAAATAAAGATTTAATACGATGTGATAACTAACTATAAAATAAACCAACCATTCACGTCCGACTTGAGCGTGGAGGAAGGAGAGAAAAATTCCAGTCGCACTTGAAATCACGGAGCCGGCAGAATTGTCAATTATGTTGAAACCTTGTACGCAGAATTCGAAGCTTGAAAATTCAGTGGAAGGAAAACCATACAGTCGCAACACTTTGAAAGCCAATTCGTCCCGGGCTGGACAGATGTTTTTTTTTTCCGGTTCCCTCCAAAGAAAGCCGTTTTCCATTATTCGGGATAAGTATTCAAGCCGGCAAACGAAGCTCTAGATCCAACACTGAAAGATCTTGCTCGACAGGGATTGATTTCTTTCACAAAGCACAAGCGTCCAATTTCCAGCGAAGACCTTGAAGTCCTCTATGCAGCAAATTAGCCTGGCCTGAATGCTGCAGAAAGTTTTGCAAATTCGGCATTATTCTGAGCCTGAAATACATTTCTTTCTAGTCAAGTTTACGAACGGTACGTCGGAATATATGAACCAAAAGCGCCAAGTTTTCGAGTTTTTGATCCAGGGGGCGTTACGAGAATTAATTTCACATGACAGGTTGTCAAATTTGGTCCAATCACAGTGGAAATAAAGTTAGTTAAACCAATCAAATTTACGTTGCTCTCTCACGTCAATCACGCGCATTCGCCATCAGATCACCAATGGTTTTTTTGTTACCAAGTTACGAGCGGTTTATTGCGAACTGAAAATTAATGGGAGGGTTATAAAATAAATAAACTCCTTTCTGGCTTGCTGGTATGTCGGCTGATAATGTCCTTGGCTGAGAGATTGTCCTTAAAGTTTCACATTTGCCCTCGAAGCTTCGCTTCTCGGCCAAATGTTCATTTTTCGGACAATCTCTCAGCCGCGGACATTATCAGCCGACATACCAGCCGCCTGAAGGGTTTATTTACTAAATACTCTCACCGACGGAGCACTTCGGTTTCTTTAGAAACTTACTCGCTTTAATGTATTTCTTTGCATACGAGTTCCTCCACTGCGGGTTTAACGTTTGCCGTTTGATGCTGTTCAACAGTTGGTTGCACCGTGTCAAGTTAGCTATTCTTTGAATCCTGACCTAAGTACGCAATATCTTAACGCAGAAATGCTCTGCACTGAATAAGTTCTCGCACCAACGTTTTTTATAAAAAGAAGCTATTTGCAGTTATGAAGTCTCTTTCACGGTGGGGCCAAACCACCCCTAAAATAGGGGATGTAAACGTGCGTTTTGCAATAGTTTTGTGAAATTTGAAGATTTCTTTACGAAACTTGGCAAGGAGGTATGGGACATCGCCCAATCATTTTGAGTTTAAATGTGACAGAAAATTTCCATTTATGACGTCACAATTAATGGCGTCATACAAAACTCGCAAATTCAGTTTACTAATTTGGAAAATTTTTTGCTTTTGTTCGAAAGGAATCATCAAGACAAGTTGAGTGCTGCAAACCGTTTGTCCATGTCACAAAAACTAGCTGAGATATGACTTTTCAAAGTTTGAAGTGAGTTTTCCCAGGAAAGAAGTTCCTTGGTGTCACTATTTCCAGTTATGTTGCAGATGAGGTATCCCGGACGATAAGAATAAATGTAACAAAAAATCACGATGGAAGATTTTCTTGTTACTGATAAGGCCCCAAAACTGTGTTTGTGACGTCATAAAATGTGACGTAATCAATTCTTTAATCTCTTACACTATTTCTAGAAAACAAAAAACTAAGATTCTACACTCATACGATTTTTGGCCACTCTAAGCATTATATCTCAGCAAAATATTAGCTTTCCCAGAAAAGAGTTGAAAAAATTTGCCAAGGGTTTCAATTTCTGAGAAAGAGTATGGCTTCGTAGGTTTCCGGGGGGACAACGATTTTTGTTTTAACTTGCCATAACTCACGAAGCTTTTGCCTTAGCCAGAAATGGTTTTCGGCATTAAGTTCCTCTCGTCAAGATCTTTCAAACAGCATAATTTTTTCTTTGATAAAAGAAACGTTATATCAAGGATATTTGTGACGTCATGATTTGTGACGTCATCATTTAAGATTCTGTGTCGGTCTTGATGTTCAAACAATCGGGAACACAACGCAAGTTCATATACCAAGTCTGGTGAAGAAATATACAAAGAACACCGAAATAGCCAAAATGACCCATTTTTAGGTTTTTTGGCCCCACCGTGTTTAAGAAAATAGCTCATATCCCGCTGGAAAGTGCCGGCTCATAAAGGTTTAACCGCACTCGATGGCCAAAAAAGAAAAAGAGGACAGTTAAAGCCACAAAATTGACGAGCTGTATAAATTTCCGAATGATTCAAGCCGTGATTAAATGTTTTGAAAGATCAACAGTCGAGAGAATTGAGGAGAATTCGAACGACATGTCCCGCTGTTTATTTATACGATAATGTAAATAAATATACATACATAATGATAATGTAAATAAATATACATGTCGCGTTCCCGACGTACGTGACAATAGAGACCTTAAGCACCAAGACGGGAGCCACCACGACGGGAGCCACGACGGCGGCATACCGGAAGCACATTTTCTGTTCCGGTCATGCGCAGAAACTAAATAACTGATTGCGATCCGCCGTCGTCCGCACGTTGACGACGCCACATTCACTGTTTTGACGTAGTGTCGGTAACGTCGTAGTTCATTGCAAGGTTTTTAGTCCTTTTCTTTGATTTATCGTTTTTTTTCTTACGACACATAAAGAAGTACCTTTCTGGTGTTTGCTGTTAAAGTTTTTTGAGGAGAAATTCTACAATGAACATCCCTGAGGCAGGAAAATGCGGTAGTACATGCCGCTAGTCGGCAAATTCACAGAAAACTGCAAGCTCGAAGAAATCCACTCGGTAAGATCTATTACATTTGTATCTTCTGTGCTTTAGTTTTCACTGATCCAGTTTACAGTCAAACTAAGTGAAGCGTACCCGTCAAGATTGCACTAATGAACTGATTATTTGAAACTTGAACCCGCTCGTTTCAAGAATGCAATAATGAATATTGATTATTCGAATATTGAACTTGCTCGTTTGATCCAAGAAAACGGCTAACGGGTTCCGTTTTCAAAAAATCAATTCACTTTTGCATTCTAGAAAAGACTAGTAGGTTTGAAACCTACTAGTCGCAACAGTGAATGGATTTTTCGAAAACGGAACCCCATTAGCCGTATTCTTGGATCGAGCGAGCGAGTTCAATATTCGAATAATCAATTCATTATTGCAATCTTGAAACGACTAGCGGGTTCAAGTTTCAAATAATCAGTTCATTCATGCAGTCTTGAGGGGTACACTTCGCTTAGTTTGACTGTAATATGCGGTGTCGGAGATCAGGAGTGCCTCAGCAGCAGAAGTCACAGAACGAAGAGCATTTTGCTCGACTCGAAATTCAGCTTTACATTGTACAGGATCCATGGTTTCAAGGTCAAATTCTTCGTAGTCTTTATATTTAAGGGAAGTTAGGATTCTTTGAAACGTTTTTCTTCAATAAAAGGACGAATTCTTCATCGTCTATTGTTTCCTCGTTCTTAAGGTATTTTCGAAATGGTATCTTTTCTGAAAACTGGCGGGATTAATTTGCCGTCGCAGTGTTGCTTAACATGCTTAGGCGAGTGAAACGCGACGCCGGTCTCGCCACAGCCTTTACGCGTATGTGCCGTCCCCGTCGCGACCTCCCGTCGCGGTGCTTAAGGTCTCCAATTGCGTGGTGCAGTACGACGGAGTTCGCCATTTAACCAAAGTGAAGCACAGCAGACGACAATCATTAAGGTTTATTGAAGATCTGGCTGGACCGCTTGTACATCACTTACGGTAAAGACTATAGAAATCAATAGACGATTGTTGAGTATTAAGAGGCACACGGAAAACAAGCTAAACGGAAAAGAATAGAACTATGAGAAAGGAAAATAGAAAAACGACCTACATCTGATCTCTAACA
>JAHPZR010007116.1:0-43495 GCA_019787425.1 Platygyra sinensis | reverse complement strand
CTTCTGGTTCATCTTGTTTTTGTGTAAGCCTGCGAAAAACAGCCGTCCTTCGGCCGAGTGGCGTTTCGCGGTGAAGGACACGCGCTCGCGGCCCGAGTGGCGTTTCGCGTGAAGGACGTGTCCTTCACGCGAAACGCCACTCGGGCCGGGAGCGAAGAAGGACGGCTGTTTTCGCAGGCTAGTTTTTTGTGCCTTATGTCTCTCTATATTTATGAAAAATTTTGCCCGATCAATTTAATAATCGATGGTTTATCCGATTACGGCGGCAGTTTGGTTTTAATCAACTGGGTCAATGTTTATGCATAAAAAATGCACTAAAAAGACACGCACATGGCCTTGAGGTTTTGGTTTGATTGGCAAACTGCAATGAGGCACAGGTCAGGCGAATATTGCAATCTTCCTGTATTTTGTTTTCGTTTTGGCGGAAGTTATTATGGATTAGTGCCCAACCCTCCTCAATTTGTGATAGGCCTGGCTGCTTAGCACTATTTGCGACGTCCTCCGAAACACATGCAATGCGATGCAACAACAATGGCCGTGTTCACGACGAAGGGGAAATAGAAGACTTCGAATACGACGAAGAATCAGAGACTTATTTCTACCCATGCCCTTGTGGGGGATCAATTTGAAATAACAAAGGTTCGTAAAAGCGGCTTTAATATTGAGTCTCATGCGTGAAGGAGTTTTTGTGATCAACAATTCTTACTATGTCGGAGCGGAAAAACTCTGGTTTTGGTGTAGAGAATTTGTGGTGTCTTTAGTGGACTAAGAAGTAATTGAGGTGCCCGGAGAGTTTATAATTTAGTTGCATATGAAATGATCATAACACAGTTTTAGGTGAAAAGTATTCCTTTCCACGTGGCCTTCAACTTGAAAAGCTAAGGATGCCAAATTTAATGGCTCTGAGTCATAGTTAGTAGCTATGTTCTGATCTTTGACAGAACAACTAGAAAACTTCCGGGCTAATCTTAAGAACACACGACTGTGTAATATGGCGTCTGTTCAATTGCTACTCTGGCAGTCCCAAAGTCCCGAATCAAAATTAAGCTGCTCCTTCAGTTCCAAAATCCTTGTCTAGTGTCCTAGTGTTGGAAAATATATTTGTTATACCCCTCAACTCAAATACGTTTTCTGATTGGAGGAGAACTTGTCACGTGTTGTGGGTCAAAACTCACAAACTCCTTAGGGCAAGCAAAACTCATGAACTTCAAGGGAAACAACAACTTGAAACTTTAGACTCGCATGTGATCGATCAGGTCATGCTCCTTGAAACCAAGGCAAATTTGTGAGCCAGCCTGCCTCAAGCAAATGATTTCTTCTGCAGTTTTTTTATTTATTTTTGAGGTGGGAGGTTAGGTATGAATAAAAATACTTAAAGACTGGCTTTGCAGGAAACAGTGAGGTTTGTTTCTGCCTTGACCCCAGTGTTCCTCTCAGCTTAACTGTTTCCTTGGAGCCAGTCATTAAGTTCTCATATTCCTCCTAAAATAATGTACAGTTGAACCACATGTCGCAATCACCCTCTCCTCAGCGACCAGCTTTTCTAAATGCCAAAAGTTTCAAGTTTAAATCACTATATTTGGAATCTCTTGTAAGTGACCATCTCTTGTAAGCAGCTGCGAATCACTTTTTTAGAGCCAAAAGTTTTGAAATTTCTTTTGTTTTTAACCTCCTTTTAAGTGACCACTTGACAGATAATAGGGCAAAAATTGGACAATAAGATTTGTGTAGCATTATCGCCATCTCTAGGTAGTACAAGAGACAAACATTTCTTAATGGAGAAATAAAGTACCATATGTCCACGGAATGCAAATTACAGAAGTACTGACAAGAGCTAGTCAGAAAGACTTTAGGCTAGTTCTTAAAGAGCGATTCTTTGCAGCATGTTATTTAACCATTTTACTATTACTCATGGACATGTACAGGTAACAGGTAAGTCTCTATACAAGCCAAGTGGTCCATCAGGCCAGAGCTTATCCTGGATTCTGTAGCATGAAGCGACGAGGAGTATTTCTACTCCCGCCTGGAATGGATGCTAGTCCATCGCAGGGTTACCCCAGCATTAAGTTGCCAGTATCCTTTTTCACAGCTAGGTGGAGAGAGGCACTGTGAAAGTAAAGTGTCTTGCCCAAGAACATACATAACACAATGTTCCCAGCCAGGACTTGAACCTGGACCATCCAATCCTGAGATGAGGATACTAATCACGAGGCCACAATGCCTCTACATGGAGGTATATATAAGCTATGTATTTAATCTCCTTTTGCTTTTTTTTAAAATAGGAAGAGTTGGAAAATGGAGAAGATGTAGCTCGTTGTCCGAGCTGTTCCTTGATAGTGCGAGTGATCTATGACCTGGTTGGTTTCTTTGATGAATATTATGTCAAAATTATACAATTCTTAAAGTGGCACTACGACCAAAAAATCAATTCTTTTTTTCTTTGGATTTCAAAGCTATGTTAACTAAGCACTACATATGTAACTGACCCATGTTTTAAGTTCTGATTTTGAAAAGAATTTTCTTATTATTGGTTCTGCCATTACTAACCTTAAAACCTTGTGAGAGCTGGGTCGAGGAGAAAATGATGTGAAAGACTCACTAGATTAAGGGGCGCGTTCGTTTGGGATAGTCTGAAATAAGATATATTCCGGAATATATTCCGGCTATTCTTGCTCCGGGGAGCAGAATAGCCGGAATGGAAATCCAGGTATTCCAGAATGAGAATAGTTCCCAAACAAACGCTTAGTCGCATTATTCCAATTATTCTTATTCCGGATTGATCTTAAACGAACGCGCCCTAAGAATGCAATGCCTGTGTATGCATCTGAATTAATATGCAGCAGGGGATTTTTCGGGCTTTCAGACTTTTAAACCCGTGTTTTGCATATATAATAAATTGCGTGTGCATGCCAAAATCTTAAAGCTAGTGAGTAAATGACGTCATTTCCTCTAGATCCAACCCTCTGGTGTCCTATTGGTCGAGTTTGAACATAAGTAATGGCGGACCAAAAAATCCAAAACTACACTCAAAATAAACAGCCTTTGGATAAAATTCAAAGATCAGAATTTTGGCAGTTAGGTGTTAAGCAAACAGGCTTTCAAAATCTGAAGAAAAAGGGAAATGATTTTTTGATCATAGTACCCACTTTAATAACTGGTGTGTACAGTTTTCCCATAGTGCAGCTGCAAAAATTGAAACGGTTGCTGTCTAGATCAGTTCATATCTGTTTGTAATAATATTATTATGTAGCATATAGTAATGCAAAATCAATATTTGGAAATTGTTACTTTTTCAACATTCTAATGAAAACTGCTCTTAGACTAATATCTCTTTAGGTGTTTCGTTATTATCAAAAGGTCTGGAAGTACTTTTATTGTAAATTTTCTGAAGATATTTGGAAGACCAAGGAAGTCACCCACTAACTATTAAACATTGAACTAGTAATTTAATTTCCCAGGCTGCAAATAGTCTCCTTTTCTACTTTGTTATCGACTGGCAATCACGATTTTTCTTATGCTATCAGGAATAAAAATAAGCACTTGACAATGTAAGTTTTTGTCTGCAGGTGTTCTTAAAATTTACCAACGTTTATTTATCCCAAATTGCACTTGAAATATTATGACTACCTATATTAAATTTAGGATTGCATTAAAATTAATAAATGCAATATGTGAAATCTTTTTTCCACTTCCAGGAGGATTTCATGGTTTCAGAAGAAGTCATAGCACCATCACCAGTCATGGAGAAGGCCTAGACAATGATCAGCTGGACAGTAATATTGCCATCATTATGATTCCGGACATCCCATATCATTCATGGCGAACAATAACCAGAGCAGCATCTCTGACCAACATACACTACTAACAGCAAGAAATGAAAAAAAAAGTCATGGAGAACAGCGCTGCAACTCAGACACAAAAAAGAGAAGACGCACTCCTGATACCTGTAAACTTCAAGGATCCTAGTTTTATATATGTACCATCTACACTCAGACTGTATTCTAACGGTGTTCAGTGACACTAGCATCGCTTTTTGTTGTAGGCAACTTGACAGTTCAGTTCATTGCAATGACAGAAACTCAAGACTGTTTTAAGGACTGTTGATCATATTTACAAAAAAAAACACCCAAGTACATTATGTTAAGCATGTAGATTTAAGATACAGGCACGCCCTGAGGCGAGGGGTGGATGACGTCAACTGAACAATGGTTTGTCATTTTTAAGGTCCCAGAGGGGTACTACCTTGTATGGTATACATAGGTGTATGCAGCCCAAAAGGGTATGGTGTTTCAGCCATTTTGGTCATAAATAGTATGTCCAATCATTTATTTCCTTGTCCAACAATTTCTGTTAAATCCAACTGTTTCTGTTAACTTCTATTCCTTTGTGTGTGTTTTGTTCGATCGTCACGTGTAATATGCATTGTTAACAGCATAAGCTCTCTAGATGAGCTCTTTTTGCTCTTAGAGCAAATGTTGTAATAAATATTGTTTAAATAAAAATAATAGGATATCAATTTTGGCAGCTTTGGTTTGAATAGGGTGTGGTCTTTGCACTCTTTTCTTGAATTAGGTATGTTTTGTTGAAGAAGCTACTTTTTCATCATTATCAACAAGACCATCAACAAATGCGCTACACAAATTATGTTTATGGCAACTGTGTCAAGTCATACATGGGTGTTACATGTAAATCTTTGGTCAGGTCATAAATAGGGTAGGGAAAATCACAGGTAGCCCAAGCTCTCTGGTTACTGTCAACATGACATTGCGTAATGGCGTTATTATAAGAGTTTGTATGGGAAATACATTGATCCTACGAAATAGTTCAAAATAAGGGGAAAAATAATAAAATCGACTTAGTTACCTTTCTTGTTGTGTTTTTGACTTCTCTTTACATGGCGTTTGGAGGCGTTTTAGAGCGATTCTAGCGAGATTAAGCTTATATATAGAGAGGAATACAGAGAAGCTAAATCTCGCTAGAATCGCTCTAAAATGCCTCCAAACACCATGGAAACAGAAGTTAAAAACACAACAAGAAAAGGTAAGTCGATTTTATTTTTTTCCCCTTATTTTGAACTATTCCGTAGGATTGATGTATTTCTCATACAAACTCTTATAATAACGCCATTACGCAATGTCATGTTGACGGTAACCAGAGAGCTTGGGCTACCTGTGAGAAAATCACATATTTGTTATGATCCGAATGTCGAATTTTGAGCTTGGGAAGCGTGTGGCAGATCAAGCATGTCACCCACACAAAGCGTCACTTTCACTTTTGTTTCCAGTTTTCCAGGGATTCGTTTCACTGCTGGTACCTCACACATAAATCTGCATACATTTTGTACCAATTTGACCCCGAAGTTCTTGATCATTCCTTGTTCCAGAATGCCCCCGATTTTAGCAACAGGGTAAAGAAGATGATAAACCTGGCAGGAATATTTCTATCATAATGATACATTGTAAGACGTCAATGGTCATTACTATTCAGACGGCAATGGGTGTCCTCTGTGCCGAAATTCAATTTGCAGATTGAGCAATGTAACTTGAGGCATAATCCGAGGCATTGCATTTAGGTTAAGAAAAAATGTAAGGAAGAGTTGCAAAAAAAGTAGGCTCACAACAAACTTTGTGTAACTATACCTTTTTGACTCGTTTCTTGGTCTTTCTTGTACACCAGCCATAAATACCCTTGGTATTAATTAACCCTTTCACTGCCAAGGGCGACTTAATAGATTTTACTCTGTCTAATGCCAGACGATTTTACTCGTCAAAGGGAGACCCCTTGGCAGTGAAAGGGTTAACTTGAGGTGAGGTGGTGTGACATAACTAATGTAGTGTGTTTACAGACTGACGTGATTGTAAACTCGAGTTTAGATTCAGTCACTAGCCACGTTCTAAGTGAGCAGGGGACTGGGTATGAATATCTAACAATAGCCCTTTTCACGGTTAGTTTTTCTCATTTGCATTACAATGTAATCCAACGTGGATGCGAGGCAATTTCGGGCTAAAACTGCAAAATAGCCCGAAATTGCCTCACATACATGCCAGATTTTATTGTAATGCAAATGAGCAGAGCTAACCATGAAAAGGGCTATTCAAATTGAAAAATGGGGCTCGACATCTGAAAGAGCAGCCAAATGTTAGTAAGTTTACCAAATCTGAGAGTTATTGGTTGAAATGCAAAGGCATGGTACACTTTTATAAATTGCTAAAATAAGAGAGCTTTGGATTGGAGGGACGAGCATCAGATCTTATTTAGTGGGGTTTATAAGCTCTGGTATTCATCAGCACCGGTCCTGTCTGGCCCAGTCCAATGCAACACAATGCAACATGTCTAATTGTTCAAGTATAATTTTTAAAGCTGATTTTATTTCTGTTGCCACTTGAGTTCATAGATTTAACATATGGAATATCGAGTGGTTTTGTGAAGCCCATGTTGTTGAAGGTAGAATAGTAAATAGGGTGTCAATAGGGGAGGGGTCATATGTGGTTGGCCAAGGGTTGTCCAATATACCTGATCCGTAATGGGTCACCAAACTCGTGACTGTTCGTGACGGATTGCGACAACCCGTCAACTTTTGTCAGTCTGCAACATGTGGGCGATTGAGTGTCGTCCTTCACACCTGTACGAATATTTGTGGTGTCATTATTTTAGAATGAGGAATATTCACTAGTACACTTGTTTTGCCTGCTTATTTTTGTTGTTTATATTATATTATATTATATTAGTTTCTATTTTCATTTTGTATTATACTAGTTTTTATATTGTAATTATTTCTGAGTGAGGGCCACAAGTTTATTAGCTGTGCTATTTAGTGTTACCCTCGTAAAATAAAGTCTTTATTATTATTATTATTATTATTATTATTATTGTTTGAGGGTTGTCATGATCCATCATAGTCATCCCTATTGGTAGCCTCGCAGCTACTACAAGCTCTATATTGTATTGGCGAGGGTAGTCACAGCCCTTTTGTTTTAGGGCTAGGTTGTTTGTTCTTTTGTGAAGCCTCAAGGGTGGTCTCCAATCAGGTGACACCTTGTAAGAGCTGCGAGGTGACCCATCCCTTTTGGCGACCCGTTACGGATCTGGGGCCCGTTTCTCGAAAGTCCCGGAAACTTTTCGGGCCTGTAAAGTCATAGCAAAATCTGGAACCTTGCCATTACAGAGCTGTTTTATTCACATAGTCTTAATGCGAACAGAAGTTCTCTTCATACAAGAAGTTTCAGATGCATACACCCCTCCACTTTTAGATACTGATGAACTAAAAATGGCTTTACGGGCCTGAAAAGTTTCCGGGGCTTTTGAGAAACGGGCCCCTGGTGTATTGGACATGTACTGTATGTGTTGGCCGATTTTAGAAAATCCAGTAAGGGGCTTGGGGGGTGGTGGCCATTTGAAAAATCCCTTCCGTATGGGATATGAATATTTTCTGAAACTACACATTTATCATTTCTTGTTAGACCCCTCATATATACAAAAAAAAGTAAAGCCTTAGAGCCAAGCCTGACCCATAGCTGCCGGAGCTTATCCCGGTTTCTGTAGCATGAAGCAGCTGGAAGTATTTTTACTTCCCCTAAATGGGATGCTAGTCCATCGCAGGTCACTCACCTGCAATTTTGTCAGGCTTCCCCAACAATTCGCTGGTACCCATTGATACACCTGGGTGGAGAGAGGCACTGTGAGAGTCAAGTGTCTTGCCCAAAAACACAACACAATGTACCCGGCCAGGGCTCGAACCCGGATGGCTTGCTTCAGAGTCAAACGCACTAACCATGAGGCCACCGCGACTCATATACAAAGCAATGTACCCAAAGCAAAACACATTAATCAATTTCTTTTGTCCAAAAGTATTTATTATGAAGTGTTTTTTTTTTAATTTCAGAACAGCAACAGAATAGTTAGCTAATCAGTGCAGATATTTCCTTTGAACTATTTTCCAAATATGTAGTATTTAATATAGTTAGTATTTGCGTAAATTTGTTTCTGATGACTTCGTAGTGGCACTATATAATCAATGAATCATATGTAATTATTAATTTGTTTATCATCATCATCATCATTATAATTATTATTATTATTATTATATACTAGAGGCACATATAGTAGAAATACACAGTTTTATGGATCAGAAGTAAAAATTGGTCAAATTGGCGGAACTACACCCTTGGTTCATTACTCAATATTTGCATGTTTACATGAATACCATCTTCTGCCATCTCCATAGTCCAACATGCTTAACCATCCGAACACATAACTTGTCTCCTGCCTGTCTTTACAGTGTTTTTATTGTCATGCAGTACAAAAATAAATCCAAAATCTTTCCATGGATTAAGTAAAAAATTGTGATATTATACAAGATGAATTAAAAAGACAGTTCTCCAAGTTTAACAAGTGCGCATTGTTGCAAAGTTGAGGTAATATTTAATATTCCTGGAAATGTTCTGTGCAAATCTACAGAGTCTGGTATGGAGCTGCCATGTTGGTGTACCTCTTTGGAACACCAATATGGCAGCTAGAAAATAGTGTAAACATCTGGAACTTACTTTGGATATCTAGGAGACTGATTATCTACACTGAACAAACAAGCATTTAAATATTAAGTACTTTTCCAAATACTTCTTAAAAGGCTAAAAATTATGATAAATACATATTTTTAGACAAACACGATGGTAGGTTTTTGTCAAGCATCACCTCAAATTCAAAATGCATTCATTTGGTTTCCAAATGGACTAGATTGAGCTCAAAAGTTGTAAACACTTCTAAATTTAGCACCTTTTATACCTGACAAGGATAAAAAGTTTGGTAACTCTGTAGTCTTGGATTTAATAATTTGATGACATCATGTGAAAACCCTCTATACACCCAGTCGGATATTCTTCTTGGCCAAGTTCTTCTCTTAGACTGATGTTCAAGGCCACACTAAGGAGATAGTTTGTGACTGTCTCCTTTACAGGAGCTCAGTCGCAGTATTTTGAGTTGGTTTGGCCATGTACAAAAATACTTTTACATTGAAGGATTGGCCATGTACAAAAATACTTTTACATTGACGGAAACCTGAAAATGGCAGTTTACTAACCAAGATAGAAAAAAATATAAGCTTTAAAGGAACAAGGATGGCTGGGAAAAGAGAAGATTAACAGTTACTACAAAAAACAAATTTTATTTAGGTTAAATTTTTCAACACGAACAAACCCTAATATAGCGTCTTGAAGGAGATAGTAATGTCAGCGCTCCAAGCTCACTTTTTACAAAAAGTTGCCTTTTGGCGACCTTTAACTGTAAAATGGTCCCCATCACCCGACTTTCGCCAGAATTTTGGTCGCCAAAAATTTTTTCCACTCGCCATGGCGACCAAAATGGTCGCAGCTTGGAGCGCTGGACGTGACTCTTTAAGGAGTTACATGATATCTGACTAACTCCTTTGTGACATTGACCTTCGCAGAAGTAGAATCCACCTTGTACATGACTTTATACTACAGTAAGATACAGAACCAGATACACTTAAAAAATTTGTTCAAGTTCATCCAGACAGTAGTACAAAAATGGCCCGTGTAAGGAGAAACGTAACAATGGAAAAATAATATTATTGGGAAGTACATGTACAGTCACTGTGGTATTTAAGGGTTGTTATTATTAAACTGCTGCTCACATTAAGCTCCAGGCATTTTGGTCAAAGAACCTTGGTGCTATAATGATGCAGGAGAATAGACAGTCTGTTTCTTTTCTACAATCATGGTATCACCATCTCCAGTTTTCTCCTTTTGCTCTTGGTGCTGTGTCTTTTCTCTCTGTGTGTGATTCTACAAGGCACATCTCCTTGGGTTTTGTTTCAGTCTGGCATCTCAATGGATACAACAGGTACAACACATTTAGCTGGGTATTCATGTACCACTGGTTTGCGTTGTGGTTCAATAGAAGTCTCTTCCTGAGGTGGTCTTGTGAAAATACTTTCAGAAAATTTACAAGAAATGTTTCCATATTCCTGTAGAAAAGGGCATGTCCCGAGTAGAAAGTCACAAAAGTCCTTTCGAATTCCAAACCACCCTGTGAAAAATGAAAAATTGAAACAATGGTATGATTCAAGTATTATAATATGACTATTTACGCTAAACATGGTTATATTACATGCCGTCATTAATTTCCCCTTCTTTGTTTTCTTTTTATTTAGTTGCTCTCTGTCTAAAATTGTGCCAGGAGCTAATAAGAAAATCAACTGGCCAGTTACTGTAGCTTTCCAACTCGAACTTAAATTTCACTACAACTTGTGAATATCTGGGTACCATCTCAAGATTGTAAAATTAATCAATTAATGAGCTCAATAACAATAAATTAATAATTGAGATTTTCTTACAGAAAAAAAAAGAAAATAATATTCTTTATCAGGTTATTTGATGTGTGAGTACAATATAATGTGTTAAACTTTACAAAAACTTACAGTGGTTCCCTCCTTTGTGATAGAAGGATGTAGCCAGTAAACTTAACAAAGATATCTGAAGAGGAGCTACAACTCCTACAAACATGTCCTGTGTGATGCCGTCCAGTCTGTTACAAAGGATGATCTAAAACAGAAAATTAAAAACCAAACATTGAACTCTCCTTGAAAAAAAATATGTCTGTTTGTTGAAAGTCCCGAATATTAAGATGGTTTCCGCTTACCATTTGAGCAATAATGGCAGAAATAAAGTTACCAAAAAACCTCAAAGCATTATAATTATAATAACATTTTTAATAGTCAAGAGTTAGGAAGAACTTACATGTATCGAGACTTGAGCTCTCAAACTGACTCCATGAGAGAAAATTTAACTTAAAGTTATTAATTTTTCACATAAAAGGCACATTTTGCATCAGTTCAAAACACAATAACACATGCTAAGTGAACATTAAATTTTCACAGGGTTTGACATTAACTCTCTCCATTTGGCCAAATGTTAATGTGATGTAATGTAGATTTTTAGTATATATAGTTTTTGCAACTTATATCTTGAACTCTGAGCAGAATCCCTTTTAAATGTTAAATATGCTGTGCATCCCTAATATAATAATGATAATGATAATGATAATGATAATGATAATGATAATAATAACAATGTGGATATTTAAACAGGACAACCTATCAGTTCTAAGAGAAGGAACTGTTATCAAAAGGGTCCTGTACTTAAATAAATAAATAAATAAATAAATAAATAAATAAATAAAAATATCATTAAGAAATGTAACTGCTACCACCATATGCATATGATTGTGTAACTGCTACCACCATATGCAAGTCACAATGTATGAATCTCCCTTAGAGAACTTAACGTTTTTTTAAGTTTATTGACAGAGATTTTCATCATTAGGTGACAGTACAACAAATCTACAATGTATCAATTAATTCCCTTTGACAAACTGTTGCCTAAACAATAGGTATTATAAAACTTTCCCAGTCACCTGAAATGTTAAAAGTGGAATAACGAGGAGAACCGAAGCTATGGCAACCATGACATGCCCTCTACGTTGCGCTGGAAGAACCTCTGCTGTCCTGACAAATATTATTGACCATATAACATAATACAACACCAGTAGACATAACAAGGATAGCACTATCCACATGGGAACAAACACAACCTGTAAGAAGGAATTATAATATTTAATACCATTATCCTTAGTTTACTTTGGCATGGACATTTTATGGAACAGGATTAAACCATCAAAAGTCACTGAAGTTTCTGAAAGGGTGGGGGCCCTGGAAAGCCAACTTTTTTAAAGAAAAGTTTAGATTTATGCTGCAATTTACAGTGAGGCAGTATTAGGGCTCAAACCCCCAAAACACAACCTATAGAATAGGGGGAGTTGTGGATATTTTCTAGAAAAACATATTTAAATAAACAAAAGCTGGTACATTATCTAGGGTAAAGTCCACCCATATGACATGTGGGATACATCAGTTGTTCCATGAGGAGGAATATATTAATTACATTCAACTAGTAAATAAATATGAAAGTTAATGTGCTATGATTGGTTGAAAATACTGAATGGTACAGTGGCATCCCACTATAACGAACCCCGCTATAACGAAGACCCCGTTATAACGAACAACATATGAAAGCCCAGCAGAATTACAGTTGAATATGTGGAAACAAACCTCCCTATAATGAACCTCGATATAACGAAGAGATTTTGACGGTCCCAACGTATAATTTACCTCGCTATAACGAATATTTTGTCCTGTCGCTCGCAGTCCGTAAAAACAGCATGATGATACAAATGGTTGATAGACCAAACACGACTCCCATTGGTCAAGATAGGGAAACTTTGACCTTCAAAGCTTTGCTTTATTTAAATGTAGCTGTTCACGCGCAAGTCTGCAGACTGTTTTGCGTGGTGTATATTCCATTGTTCAGCTTGGTCCAGCTTGGTTACCCCGCTATAACAAATATTTTTGCTGTTAACCAGTTAATTTGTTATAACGGGGTCTTCGCTATAACCAAGACCCCGCTATAACGAACATTTTTTTCGGTACTGGGGCACTTCGTTATGGCGGGGTTCCACTGCATATACACTTACCACCCAAGACCAAAGAATTACTTTGTCCAGTCGTAGAGAAAGGAAGATGAATTGCAGAACATTCACTGAAAACACTGTCTCAAGCTGCCAAACAAAGAAAATCTAAAATGAAAATCAAAACACAGGGCCAGGCTACAGTGTTAGCCTTCCTTTCCTTCTTTCTTGAGTGCTAATCCTTGAACGATACCCGCTATATTTGGTATTATTAAAAACTGGATCATTGGATAATGCAATTCGAGAGTTTTCGTTGGCTTAGCCATCATGGTATATGAGCCATTATACCATGATCTACAAAAATGGCGAGCGTATGCGTGATTTTTTGCGCCTTTTTGTTTTTACTGTAGCCTAGTTTTCTATAATTTGGGGGCATTTTTAATAAAACAATAATTATTCCACTCGTGCTTGTTGGATATGAGATGATTATAGCCAACTCGGCGCTACGTGCCTCGTTGGCTATCTATCATCTCATATCCAACGCGCGCTCATGGAATAATTGTTAATTATATCATGAGGAAAGTTTGACGTCTGATACGATACTCAGGTGTCAAGACGGAATTCCAATGTGTCAATTCCCACTGCTCTCATCAAGTCATTATATATTCCCTATTTATTTGTTGGGTCATGTAGCTGACCTTGTCGAGTTTTTGAACTGAGACCCCTCACTTATCTAGAACACTGATATTGAGGAGGTTTAGTTGTAGTTCTTGACTGTAGCAATACTCCCTGCCTTAAATAATTCTCTATGGGAAGAAAATCATTCATTGCAGTCTGAAGCTTAATGCTTTCTAATAAACATTTGGCTGCATGCATTAAGAAAATAGAATGTCTCAGACGGTGGGTCTAAAACACAGGTCACGGGTAATTGTTTTACCACTACTGGAACAACCCTAACCCCTTCCTTACGCTAACCTTAGGCCTAAGTACTACACTAAGACAACACTTTAGGCCCAAATACTTCACTAAGGCAAGGTAAAGGCTTCGGGTAAAGGTTTAGGGTTATTCCAGTATTGGTAAAACAATGACCTGTGACCTGTGTTTTAGACCTGCCATGTTTCAGAAGTAACCTAAATTCAAAAAGTCTGAATTAGGTTCTGAGGTACTGTAGGCTCGATTTCCACCACTCTACTGAATCTAGTTCTTCACTGATTCAGTGGCTGCATATCAAAACAACTAAGCATTACGTACCTCTACAGATCGGTCATGTCTGAATCCCCAAATACAAGCAATAATTGACAGTGATGACAACACATACAAAGGCATAAACATGAGTCTCCATGGGAAAGCCTTTCCACTACCAAGATTAATGCACACAAAAATCTCAAACGTCAGAAGAAGAAGATGCAAAGCAAGACAGATGATCATTGCCTTGAAATCCACATGGCTTTCTCCTTCACCTCTGTGTAAAAACAAATCAAATAGAGCAGTCGTTGATTGAGGGTTAAAAAACCAAAACCAAAGCAATCACTCTAGTCTATTGTAAAGCACTCAGGCACTCATCATCATCATCATCATCATTTATTAGCCTTTATGTGAATAACAAATTTAAAAAACCAGCAGGTTGTTAGGCAAGGAGACCTCAGGAAACCACCAGGCTTATAGGAGAGGCCAGTGAACCAATCAAAATTCAAAACAAATACATGACTTGATACGTCAAACCTCAGTTATCTGGAAATAGACTATTTGGACTATTTACCAAAGTCCCACAGAGTCACGATAATTGAGGTTCTACTGTAATACTAATTCAGGTGAGTTGCAAGTGGTTTTGGCTTTTCTTCAGATTGAATAACAAAGTCAAGGCTGTCATTAAGTTTTGATTCACCTGTAGCCTTGATCTCCACACCCATAACAAACTCGTTACTTCATGAATGAATTAAATCAATTACTGGCAAGTTCACCTGTAACATCAAATGGACCCATCAAGCATGCTCAGCTATAACAGATACTGGGGAATAATTTTCCCCAATTGACAGCCCTAGAAGGAGCATTAATTTTCAAGCCAATTCCTTCATGTGGTTATCCAAAACAATGCAAATGCAAATTACTTTTGATACTGAAGTGAAAGCCCTAGAGAAAACAGATTTATGTCTCTATATCGTGATGCGTTTAATTCTTCTCCTGCTTGAGAAGATGCAGGTCTTGTGATATGATCCCCAAGACTCCATTTCATATGTTGATGGTTTAGCTCTGTTAAGATCCATACTATATCTCTAATAATTGATTGCTGCACAGTTTTACAGTTCTTCCTTCAATTAAAACCAATCTATGATGTCACTAAGATCTGCCATATGTACATTTAATGTTATCAGAATTTTATGTTAAATCTCAAACCCCTCTTGAAAAACTGGGGAAAAGCAAGGATAATTATGAAATAATGCAATTGAAAATGTCTCATACACTTGATAATAGTTTGGTGTTTTGCAATTATCATTCCTCAAGTTCCAAGCAAACTTTCCCCAAGCTTAGCTTCCAGTATTTGAGCCAGGATTTGATAGAAACAAGCCATGTAAACGAATATCTGCACACAAACTTGTCCATTACGGGTATTTTTCTTCATGTATTTTAACTTACTTTTCAGCTTCTTGCTGATGAGGTATTCAATTCAAATTGATGGATTTAATGTCCACATTATTGTGGAAACGTCACATTAGTGTCCATTGAAGTCTCTAAGTAACCTTCTCTGGATTTAAGTCTGCAGCCTTGATTAGGACATGTGCAAACAAAAGGGAAGGAATGCGCTGTTGGCTTTAGCAGATGCTTGTGGGGGAGGAAGATTGCATGACAAGCCTGAAGAATGTCTGCATAGGAGGGTAGTGTGTGGATTACTAATGAAATATGGTAATTCATTGGACACTCACTCATAGTCAACACACAAAATGGGACATGTAAACTAAGTGGTTATGAAGTGGTCTGGGGCTGTAGCTACTATTGTGCATGTTGTGCGGACCTGTATATAATGTATCATTCTTGTATCACGTGTTATGAAGCATGTGGGTTGGCTTTGAGAATTCAATTCACCAAGTCTAAGTGTTTTGGAAGAGCTTTGGACACTTGTACTTCAAGGAAACAGTCAAGGCAAGGGTCACATTTGTACAATTTCACTTTTTCAGGTCTCCTATTTATCTAATAAATAAATATCAATAAGTACTATTACAGTGAGTTTCACCCTTACAGTGTGTTTTACAAAACTATTGTCAAACAGTTTCCAAAGATTGTTTGACATTCTCGGCATGAAATTCACAACTTTGTTTCCAAGTTCACGATTTGATTGACAACTACGTAATGAAATTGCCAAGCTTGTAGTGAACTTTGGGAGTTTCAAACAAACTTCGGAAACCGTTTGTCAAAAGTTTTGTAAAACACACTGTAAGGATACATTCTTTTGGGGTGATCTGGATCAGGATCAGTGATCCAAGATCTGTCTGGATCATGGTGCATCAAAAGAACCAGTAAATCCATGACCAGAGTGGATTTACCGGTTCCTTTGATGCATCATGATCCAGACAGATCTTGGATCACTGATCCTGATCCAGATCACCCCAAAGGAATGCAGCCTAAGACATTCATTTATTTAGTTCATTTTAAGTGTGTAGAAAACCTGGACTACTGTAGCTCAAGGAGATTTGCTTAAAACTGAGCTGATAGAAATGAACCAAGCTTGTCACAATGCGTGCAGATGTTTGGATTTAAAACTGGATGTATTAAAGTTCAAGTTCTGAGTTTTTGACATCTATTTAATTGCCGTAACATTGTAACAGGGCAGGTGGCTTATTTGTAACACAATGATCCCAGTGTGAAAGTGACGCAGATAATTTTTATTTTCTACTCGGCATTTTGTTCAATATATGAACAGATTTCTTTCTAAGTAAACAACCAACTTTTTCAACAATCTTCAGGTTTGTGGATTCATGTACAAACCTTCCATTTGACGAGACTCTCGATGGGCATTTTGTGATTTCAATAAATTTATTTTGGAAATTATGAAATTTGTAAGAAAGATTGATTTATATTTTCCCTTTTCCTCAGATCATGGCAATGAAACAAGGAAACTAAACATTAGAGATAAAAACAAAATTCAATTCATTACATGTGATCTTATCTTTAACTTTTCGAAGAACGTGGAACAAACTTTACCTGTACTCTGGATGACGAATCCAAATGTAAATTCCAGTGAATGCTCCACTAAGTACCATGATTTTCCAAATCCAGATCGGTGTAAAAACCGCCCAATAATTCCAGGTGATGGTTCCATCCAAACGCAACGCCAGCAAGATAGAAAAGATTAACAAGGTGAAGAACAGAAGGAATTTACTGAAACGAAAGAACGAGCATATTCACGAGTTTGTAGATTCTAAAAACTTTTCACTTCACAAAAATTACTTTTATCTCGCTCGTATTATTGGGAAAACATGTTCTTTATAGATTACCTTGGGTTAAAATCCTGGAAGAGTCGTCGAAGGTTCATTGTCTATAAAAATTTGCTCCAAAACGAAACACTGGCGAGGTAAATAAATGCATTTAAATACAAAATAACCTTGAAAACATGGCGTGGATACTAAGCTAGATCTATCCCACAAGCCATTTATAACCTCAACTGTAGTGTCCAGGTTCTCACGGTTCACTTAGGTCGACCCATCCTTCTGTTCTGATTTGAAGTGTAGTAAATCTGCTGTGTCAATATTTTGGTACAGACAGCCTGAAAATTTTGCATGACAGTCAAAAAGTCTCAAAACACACATCAGCATATTCTTTCTTCTATAATTTGAGATTTAGATCTATCAGTTGATGGAGAATTTGTTTTCTGGTCAATCATACCTCTGCCATGATTGGTTCCTTATTCTGATGTGTGTACTCCCATCCTGGTGTAGAAAAATATTTCAGGGTAAGGCTATCATGTTTTTGTCAGACAACCTCAAATGTTGCATTTGACTTCACAGGTTGCTCTTTTTTTTCCTTTTAAAAAAACTCTCTCAAGGTGGCCCAACACAGGAAGAATATGCTGGTTTTGCATGACAAAAGATCATTTGCTGCCTATCCACAAGTTTACAGGCTAAGGCATAGGCCATTGTTCAAAGGTGATACACCCACTTATGAGAGTCTGTAATGGTGGCAACCCATTTTCTTGATCAATCTAGAAAAGAATGATTCAAGATGAGTCACTCTACAAAAGGTAGAAAAGTCTTTTAAAGTAAGTTTTTCTAGTATACGTTTTCATTCAATATTTTGCCGTTTTTCACATATCCTGTTAAAAACAAGTTAACCTTTAGAGTGTCTGGTACATGTTTGCATCACATTGTGAAGTCTTCCATATCTATACCTCTGCCACAGACGGGACTTTTCTAATACTCCCCGCCCCTCTGAAAGTTCCACTAAAGTTCATACATTTCTTTAAATTTTTGGGTCTTACAGAACCCCCACCCCCCAGGAAATTCCATCCCTTCTTTGGGGGGAGTATGGATATCTTTTGGACGTGTACACTAGAATATTCAATTCCTCCCCCCCCCCCTGTTCTTCCCAACAGAAGGGATTGGAATTATCATAAAAGTAAAGAAATGTATGAAGTTTAATTACAATTTGCAGAGGAGTTGGGGGGACTCTTCAAAAAAAAAAACTCTGTGGGGGAGGCATGGATATTTTCTGGAACTACACAGAGGAAATACTTAACTACTGGTAATTCAGTAAATCATCAAATAAAGACACAAAAACAATTCGCAAAGTGCCCTCTGTTTATTATAGCCACAATGGATTGTAACACCAATGGAAATGGCATTGCTTAATTTGTACACCAAAATCACATTTCTCTAATACAAGCTGACAGCAAAAAGCTGGTACTAACTGTCAACACATATGCAGTTGTGTGATGTGACGGTCTGTCAGGACCTAATATAAATGTACTAGTACTAGGGTACCACATTACCCAATTTGCCAACTACACGGCATGTACAGGCTATTTAAATTGTTGGCACATTGAACACTAATTTCACACCTTTTGGTTACAATGGACATAATATTTACTTAATTTTGATTAATATACAAGCAATAAAAATTAATTATATAAACCAAATGCAAGCTAATTGAATTAAGGAATATGGATGTAAAACACAAATCCTTGTGAACTTTTGTTACCAAGTTTAAAACCGCAAAATACTGACAATGGAAGAGATACATTTTTGGGCGTCAAACTACATCTAGAATATTTGCACACTGCTTTGCTTAAATATACCACTGCCTGTAATCTTTCCCATAGCTTATACAGACAAGGTGCGCTAGCAATAAATTACTCCCAAGGCTGTTGCCTAACAATATTTCAAGGAGCCCAGAAGGGTAAAAGCCAAAAAGTTAGGAGCCCAACAGGTAGTGTTTTGAGAGCTGCTGCAATAATTTAGGAGTCCAAAGGACTTTCTTGGGTGCCCCAGGCTGCCGGGCTCCTGTTAGGCAGCAGCCTTGACTCCCTACATGACAAAACAAATTAGCAGGCAATACATTTCCTTTGTTGAGTACTTAAAATAACAAAACTTTAAAAAATCCACTTTTAGTTATATGCAAGAGACTTAACAAAATAACATTTAGAGTGACTGGAGAATGAGTACAACCTACTTCTTCCTGACTTAAATTGATGGAAAATGTTCAAGTTACAGGCTTCAAGCTAGCCTGAAAATATTAGTCTAGAAGAAATATCTTAATCTGATGGACACTGAGCTCAAAATCTTTAACCTATTTAAAATGCTACATGGCTCCTTCAGGATATAGACGTCAATAAACTGTAAGGACAATCGACTGTAAGAACAATTCCTTAAATACATAGCGATGTAGGCTTCTTGAACCTTGCAGGCATTTCAAAGATGCTCAAGTAGGAACATCATAACATTAGTAATACATAATTTACAGGCAAGTTGTAACATTGTTATTTTTTGTTAGCCACTGAAAGACACAAAGAAGGGTGAATTTAATTTGCATTAATTCTGCTTTGTACAATCATAAAATCAACCCTCTCAAAGATGGACACTGCTGGGGCATCTTGGAGAGGTGTCTGTCTCAAGTCGAGGTAACATAAGCAACAGTCAGAAAGTCCCAGATAGCCAAGCTGAACCTGCCCTAATAATATGCACAATGATACATGTGAAGATAAGAGCTGTCAAGTGAGCGCCTGGATTTAAAATAGGGAGCCACATGTTGGTTATGTTATAAGAACTTTGCTTCCCAAATCATAAATTGCTGTAACAATCAGTACAGTACTTACAATTCTTTATTGAATAATTTCTCACTAAAAATGCATGAGTTCAAGTGCTATGTTGTAACACAAGAGAGAACTGAAAAGTTAACCACAGGGCACCAGTAATAGTGTTCAGCCTAACACATACTTCCTTGATTAAGGAACGCCCAAGAGAGCAATTTGTAGCTTTGACATGCAGTTGTCTTACTTTCCATGTCAGATCTCAAGTTAGGTGATTTACGAGTTGCTGTGCACTGGTCAATTGAGACTGGAACACTTTAATAAAGGAAGTACAGTACATGCATGACGGTATACCCTAAATTATGGATAAGTTCAAACGTAGATGAAGAGTGTTACAAAGTGTTAGACAAAGGTCTTACTGAGTATTTAGTGAACAAAATGTTATCAAAATAAGAATAATGATAAAAACTAGCCTTAAATTCAAAGAAAACATATTATCCAAAAGAAATGTGTGACACCCCACCAGGTGGGGCGTGAACTTTGACAGATGTATGAGATGCTTCTCCGGAGCCTCCCTGACCAGCTATTATATCACTTCCTTTCCTTGGTGGTGGTTTGGATTGTTCTGTAGGTTCCTTGAAAAGCGACGACTTTTGACGTGCTTCCTGGTGAGGATTAACCACATGGGGCTTTAGCGGTTCAGGCTCAAATGGTTTTTGCACTGGGGCAGGTGGACTTGAGTCACCAAAGACACTGGAGGCTTGACGTCTTTGTTGACTTTGTTTGAGGTGCGCTGGAGTTGTTTCTGTTGCTGGTGCTTCTGAACCAAAGACATTAGATTTGTTTCGAGCAGCTTGGCAACGGTTGACTTCTTTCTTTGGAGCGGCTGGCTCTGGGGCTGCATCATTTCCAAACAAATTGATTGACGTTTTCCCACCAGGGGGTGCCATTACTCTGTTTTAAAATGAAAGAAAACTTGTTTTAAACCGCAATACTCACGCTGCACGATTGTAAAGAGCACTATATGAGTCCAAAAGTGGACTTTTGCATAGCCTGTCCATGAAGCATTCTGACCTATATCAATGAGAGAGCTTTTTTACTTCTTCTGGCCTCATAAGGCAGTGCTTACCAACGTACCCAAACGATTCTGAAAAATATTCACTGACTTTTCACTCAATTCTAGTTAATTTATTGATTGACAGCTTTCATTGGGTGGTAAAATTATAATTTTTGGCAAACTTCAGAACGACATTACTTTCAAACTGGTTTAAAGTGAAAAAAAGAAGTGTTTTTGGTTTGTCCTAGTCCTAGTGTTGCCATGTCTGACCACTAGTATAACTGCTATTTTAAATGTCCTCAAAATTTCTCCCAAATATTAAAATTCACCTGCCGATTGGGCTAGTGAATCCAATGGCCTGACTTAAAACTGGACAAGACTTTCTCTCAACTGCACTGACTTGTCAAAAAAAGGAAATTCCAGCAGAACTCAATTGCCTTTAGCGATTTCAAAATAAATATTCCGATGCTTTGTAAGGACTAATTATAACTGTCTTCTTGATATTTTTGTTTTGTCTTTTCCTACTATTCTGAGAATCTCTTTTCCCAGAAGATGATTTTAAATTTTGTATCACTAATACAAGGATGATCAATGTAGAAATGGAAATTTTACTGTGGTGTACATTCTCCTGCATAGTGCAAATGGAATTCAATCAAATTCACAAGACTGGGCAGTGAGGGATATAAAGAAGGAAAAGTTAGCAGTTTCGTGCTTACAATGGAGGCTTACATAACATAAAACCTATGTCTTTTGAAAAGTGAAATGACATTGAACATAAGGAAAGATTGATCTTCTAGCAAAACACCTGTCAAGCAACAACACCTTACACTTGGATAAAGACAAAAACATCATGGCAGTCAATGAATGAAAGTAGAAATGTTTCCATGGAATGAAAACCAGATGACTTATACTCTGCAAATACGATATCAGGGAGAAGTCTAGACTAATCTTTTAGATTTGCAATTAGTCTAGTGGCTAATACCACGACACACTTTAATGGCCTTGTCAAAATATTATATACTCAGTGTTTCAGCCAGAAAATTTTACTTGAGGGCCAAAGTGGCCCCTGAAGACTTGTTTTAGGGGCCAATTTTTTAGGAGAGGGACCAATAGATAATAATTGGTGAAAAATAGTCGCCAAATGCAAATGTCTGGTAGCCAGATACTAGTATGATGGTCCGGTATGAAGGTCTCTTGCATGTCAAAAGAATACAAAGGCATACATGAAGTAGTCTATGACCAAGGGTTTGCAATGCATTATAGGACAATTTCAAATATGAACAGCCATTTGGAAGTTTTCCGATGTGAGAGAATCAATGCAGCAAAGCAAAAGGATGGATTGACTTCTTTTCTTATGTTGAGTGTTTTAGAAGCGAAGATCTTCTCTCAATATGGTTTTTTAGAAGAACATAAGGTGTGCGTAAATAACCATTATTGATCCTCAACTTAGAGAAACGAAGTTGCGATTATGGCAACTAAACCAGAATTTTTGGTCGCCAAGATTGAAAATGTTAGTTGCATTGAAAATTGTTGGTTCTTTGGCGACTATATCGGTCGCAATTTTGAGCCTTGCCGATGGCTATTAGAATACTATGCCTGGGTTAAGCCTGCATGCAGCCCTGTAAAAGTAAAGGGTTAAATTGGCCCTTTCTTCATTTTTCTGGGGGCCTTCTCAGAATGCAACGCGGGATTCCCGCAATGGCGCGGTCTGGCGGAAACACAGTATACTTTGTAATTTGAGGCTTTCATGATGTTACAAATTTTCATTGGTCTTATAATCATCCAGATTTTTCAGTTGCCAGGAACTGTTTTCTCTTAAGAGCAATGAAATCAAAACTGAAAAAGATGCTTCTTTATTAACACAAGGCATCTGACAGGATGTGGTGGTGTGGATCCGCATATTTTGCCTACTTCCGCATCCTCCGCATCCTTGGGGCACTTTTCCGCACAAAACGAGAAAATTGCCACATATAAGCGAAAAAGCAACTGCTTACCATCCTCAGAAGAAAAAATATTATACCGTGCAAAAGTAATGCAAGCGATAATCGACGAATATCGCGCTTTGTTCTCGTGATTTATCACCGATATATCAAGGAAACATCGCACGGATTGGCAAACATCAAAACGATAAATCAGCGAGATATTGGCACAATCTTCGCAATATCTCGCCGAGATATCGTTCTAGCGAGACTTTGTTCCAACGATATCTTGCGAAGCAAAATGATACATCACCACGATATATCGTTGCAGCGAAGTTCGTTGTAAAGATACAATGTACAGTATGTCGAAGTGAACTTTGCTTCAACGATTCATCATAGTGAAGCGATAGTGTATGATGAATCCGTGTCTGTGTACATGCAATGGGCACAGTCGAGTAATAAGGGGTTGAACAAAGACCAAAAATTCGCTTTCAAAAAGCTCTCCATGCTCCAAAGGGTAATGTACGGAGGTCGACACAATGAACTGTTCACTCGCGCAAAAACCTTTCATCGAGCATTCACAGCCGTTGGCCGGGACCGCAGCATGTCACGATTTAATACCTTATGACAACAAGAGATTTTGTACCATGCTGGTTTCATTTGATGTTAACTGAAATGCTCCTCCATCAAACTGACGAAACTGCTTGTTAGATGTTTAAATGCTCTTTGAAAATCGTTTTACATTAACTTACCGTTCGAATGACTTTTTTTGTGACATTCTGAAAGCTCATCCGCAGTCACGCTGTTACTCCACGCTGATTGGATGATACTAACCAGGGTTCTCCCTAAATTTTTGAGTAGAAGGAGAATAAAATGGAGTAGCCGGCAGAGGAATTACCGCCATTTTGCACGTGTTGGAATACAGAGTATGTTGTCTTAAATGGAGTGCTTTTCGTCGGTAACCGCTGCCTCGCAATCTCACAGGGGGCCCATACAAGCAGTGTGTCTGTTTATGTTCGAAATATAAAGAAATGTATGGGAGAATATTGAAGAGTCTTAATATCGTAAACTTATATCGCATGTCCAAGTTAAAGCTCAAAATAAATGTAAACGTACCTCAGTTGCCGTGTATTGTCGTTTCTGTGGCTCTAAATGGCGAATTTGAGCGATTTGGTGGGTTTTGCGTTACTGTTACTATACGTTATAAGAAGGAGACAAGGGTGGAAAGCTCATTTTTGACCAGTCCAGCGCGAAGCCGATTTTCACCCAGAAATTAGAATCGCACGGCTTCCAATTCGAACACCAGATAAACCGAAAGGTTGACGCTTCTTCTCGTAGCATTCAATCGAAGATCCATTCAACATCCAAGCACTAGCCGCCAAATTATTTTCGAGAAATGCAGCTTTTGAAGCGATCAGCATCCGCGGCACGGATTTCATGTGCCAAGGAGCAACCATCACTCTGTTTGCTCCACGCTGATTGGATGATGCTAAAAAATGCCCAGTTACAAATGCCTCATGTGGAAGGGGAGACAGGGGATCATTCGTGCCAGAGATTCATCTACTGACTAACCTCGAGTGAGGCTTATGGCGCGCGACGGAAACCCAACACGACGACAACCCTCTTATAAAAAATTTGGATATTTTAAGCTTAAACTTACCATGCCTTTAAGCTTTAGGGATATAAAAAGCGAAGTAGAAGGTCCATAGCTTAGCTTAGAAGGTCCATAGCTCTTCCCTTAACGAAGAAAACATAGCCGGTTCAATCGTTAGTTCTCTTTACCTTCAGCTTAATCCGGAATTCGAAAATAATCACAAGTAAGTTACGCAAACAAAGAGGGTTGTTGTCGTGTTGGGTTTCCGTCACGCACCATAAGCCTCACTCGAGGCTAGTCAGTAGATGAATCGCTGGCACGAATATTCCCCTGTCTCCCCTTCCACATGAGGCATTTGTAACTGGGCAGTGTTTAGCATTATCCAATCAGCGTGGAGCAAACAGAGTGACAGTTGCTCCTTGGCACACAAAATCCGTGCCGCGGATGCTGATCGCTTCAAAAGCTGCATTTCTCGAAAATGATTTGGCGGCTAGCGCTTGGATTTTGAATGGATCTTTGATCGAATGCTACGAGAAGAAGCGTCAACCTTTCGGTTTATCTGGTGTTCGAATTGGAAGCCGTGCGATTCTAATTTCAGGGTGAAAATTGGCTTCGCGCTGGACTGGTCAAAAATGAGCTTTCCACCCTTGTCTCCTTCTTATAACGTATAGTAACGGTAACGCAAAACCCACCAAATCGCTCAAATTCGCCATTTAGAGCCACAGAAACGACAATACACAGCAACTGAGGTACGTTTTCATTTATTTTGAGCTTTAACTTAGACATTCAATATAAGTTTACGATATTAAGACTCTTCAATATTCTCCCATACATTTCTTTATATTTCGAACATAAACAGACACACTGCTTGTATGGGCCCCCTGTGGCAATCTGAGCCTGTTTCGTTTCCTGAACGTTCGATCGATGTCTGAGAGCAGATTCAACTGTGGCGAAATTCTCGACGAAACTTTCAAGTTTATTCAGTCAAAAACATTTTTTGGACACTTGGCTCTTTAAGGAAAACTTTATTTATTTCCAAATGTATTTTTCCAAGGGAAAGCAGGCGCCGCAAATGGAAAAGTAGCTGTTGGATGCAAAACAAACTACTTATTTACTTTTTTATTTGGATCTGAGTAGCCGGCGCGCCCAGGACGACTAGCCGGCGATTTTCGCCAGTCGCCGGGGCTTACGGAGATCTCTGACTAACAAATGCATCCAATCAGGGCGAAGCAAACAGCGTGACGGTGGCTCTTGCGGATGCTGGTTTCTTTGAAAGCTGCATTTCTCGAAAACTACAGTGTATTCGGCAGTTAGCATTTGGATTTTAAATGGATCTTCGAACTGAATGCCTCGAGGAGAAGTATCAACCTTCAAGTTTATCTGGTGTTCGATTTGGAAGCCGGGGGATTCAATTTCTGGGTGAAAATCATGGAGCGAAGTAACTTCTGTATGGAGCAAAGAAACTTTTGTATGGAGAAAAGTGTCTGATTATGGAGCGAACTGGCTTTTGACTATCGTGCCCACCTACACTTCTACAGTGGCACAGTTGCCTCCTTTGCTATGAAATTTGTAATAGGATTTCACGCGTTACAGAGTGGATTTTTTTATGGAACCAAGGCAGGTAGGTTCAATAGGTCCTTTAATTAACATTGAAAACATTTAACTTGCCACTCGCCATCTCAAAAAGCTGACTTGAAAACGAAGAGGATTTGTCATTATCGTAAATGATTTTTGGAGAAGTGTGTGTGTATTTCACAATGCCAGGATGATAAACTGGAACGATATCTTGCAAAGTGGAAACGATGTATTGCTGACAGGAAACGATATCTCGTCGAGAAATAAAACAATAGCTCTAACGATATATCGTTCGATATATCGTTTAAGGTAAATTCTCATTAAATATCGCCAATATATCGCGATATTCGTCGATTATCGTTTGCATTCCTTTTGCACAATACTGTAGCAAAGAGATTGATCATTTTGGAGAAGTTATTTACCCAAAACAGCAACCAAAACACGCCTTTTTGTTTGTTAACAATTTTTAACCTCCAGGCATTCCATGCAGCTTCTGGTGATGGGCCTGGGTTCTAGTTTTTGAACTTCCGATATCCAGTTTTCCTCGTCCGATTTAATGCCTGATTACTAAGCTTTGGAGAAAAAACTATGGAAAAACTGTGTTGAATGAAATAACTGTCCACCAATGGCAGCAAAAGGTCAAACATGTCATGAAGGAGTTGAATTCTCGGGAAGACATTAACGTGTATTTTATACGTTTGAAAAAGCCAAGGGAACAACTTTATTAATAATTAAAATTATTTTAGAAATTTCTGCATAATCAACCCTTTCTTCTGCATAACATTGCCAAAATTTCCGCATAATTTTACATTTTTTTCCACACCCTATCGGATGGACTGTTAATAATGAACAGTGTGCCATTCGCTAGTATTTTCCAATTTAGCAGCCCAGTCCTTCTCATATTGCACCAACCACCCTGCATGGAAGGTGTGACTTCTCTATAACAGCTAAAATTACATGCAACGCTTTGACTACACTCTCCAATTTGAGAGCAAATTTATTGCATTTGGGATAAAACAGATAACCATGTAGCAACTCCACATATTTAAAAAAAAAAACAAGATAGTGAAACAGATATATAGTGCTTTTTGGAATGTCCTACAGGTGTATATAGAGATATTATAAAATTTAATAGCTCTAAAGTTTTTTGGAACACCCATGTCACAATTATCTTATCTTGTCTTACACTTAACATGTCATGTTTTAGCAGAGCCAGAAGCAGTGTACCTGAATGTAAATTGTAAAATGTGAAGTACTTTTAAGGACGCTTTGTTCTCTTAACAATAGCAAATGGCAAAACAAATTGGAGCAATACTGAAACTACATAAAAACGTAATCCATCAGCTCAAAGAAAAACAGAACAAGAAGCATTCCAAGGATGTTTTTAGTGCTGAAATGTTCAAAAATTAGTGAAATCAATCACTATGCCTGTCAGTGAACACTTATTTTTGTCCTTTATAAACAATGGCTGTTCTATATTTACCAAAATTTCAATAACGATCCTTTCTCTCTGATCATTCTCAGAGTTCTGTGATGCAAAATATCTTGCATTAGAAATACATACAACGTACTTAATGTATGTTAATTACTTTTCTGGGGGGTATCTAGTTAATTTGAAGACTGTAAGTTACTGGTCAACTCAAGCACACAATATCAACTTTGATATTGATAAATGCACTCAAGAAGTAATTTCCCACTAAAAACACAAATCAAGCAACAATATTTTGACTTCCTGAGATCAACATGGCGAAGAGGTGATATTTTGAGACCAACCACCAAGACGTCATAATGACATTTGAACAAACATCTTAACAACAATAATAGTTATAACTATTAAACAACAATCTGCTATTTAACAGCAATAACAGTTCTGGCAACAACTTAGCATTGCTGTATACTGCAAGAACACGAATTTCATAGCTCATAAATTCTTGACAATAAATGGAATATATGCAAAATTTTCCAGATGAATATTATTTATCTTTGTTGTAATTCAAGTGGTGGCTTTAAAAATGTGAGATGAAGACCTAGATTACTTAAGATTTTTATAGGTTCTTTTGATAATTTGAAAGTAGTTGAAGTAAATGTAAATTATGTTAAGACATGTTCTTATCAAAACAGTCGTTTGAGTTGTATAACAGTACAGTTTTTATGTGGCAACAACAGAATATCTTTGCCACATGCCATCTTTTACATAACAAGTAGACCATTTTGCTCTTGTGCAACATGGAAAGACAATGAATTCAAATTTGTTTGCTTCAATGGAGAACAGACAATAAGTAGCATAGTTTACGTGACTGAAATCTTTAAACACACAGGCAAATTAATTGTACTTCAATCTGAAAATACACTTCAAAGCTTAATTAAATTTACAGTAAAACCTATAAAGCTTATTTGCAAAGTGAGAAGAAATATAAGCTTCAATAAACGGTAAGACACTTCCAGTTTGCGACACGATATTCTAGGGAAAAAAGTCATCTTCTATTCAAATTCAAATTTTCCTAGTTGCGGATTCACAGCCTTTTGTGTATTTAAATATTTAGCCACTTATTTATAAGCTTATAAGATTAATAAAAAATCTAGGTAGAACATAATTTTGAGGCTCTGGAAATGTCAAAACAGATGAAGAACACTGACTTCATCCAGCGTGATGCCAGGCAGGGAGGCATGTGTCAAATTTGGCTTAAAACTGTTAATAATTTATGGCTTCGTGGATCGGCCCTATTATGAATGCGCGCCCCGTACAAGTTCTGCTTCGCAAAGCAGTAATAGCTTTATTTCAAAGTACGGAAAGTTGAACATGATATCGAGATAAAATCGGTTTTGAACAACCGTGAAATGCGGTGCAATGTTTACGTCTGAGAATTTGACGAATTCATGTTGTAGTTTTGACACAAAGAAATCTATTGATGGTTTTATTATGAACGAACAGCGTGTACGCAAAACAGAAGAAAAAACCGCGGCAAGGTTCAGTTCGCATCACTTATCACAACACCACCATCACGAAAACTAAAAGTTGGATGTGCACTTTAAATACGTTTTCTATGATTTACCCAATTTGAAAAATGCCATCTTTCTCGGGCTGCAGAGCGACAAAGGAGACAATTTGGTAGGTTTTACTTTCATCAAAGTTTATGATCATGGTGAAACACGAGCCAGAAATTGTGGAACAGGCATAGCATTAAGTAAACATCGTTTGACGGCAAGTTTCCGTCAAACCAACAGCGAAAAGTTTAACAATGATTTTAAAAACAAGGAAGGCTCGCTTAAATCTTTTAAACAGACAGAGGACAATACTCAAAGGTCAAAACAAATGAAAAGGACACGCTTCGTTTTCAAACTGCATATGAAGGTCTGCTTCGCAAAACGCGCGTAAAAAAGATAAATACAACTTACTTTGTCGATATGTGGGTTCCCTCCGTAATGCCGACCTGGTTTCCGCAACTAGTCATGGTTTCTTTGGCGAAAATACTGAGCTTTTGACGCTCTCCAGTGAACCGTTTGAAATCTCCCTCGTAAATTCGACTGCACTTCGGGCCGACGATACAAAATTTATGACAGGAAGTAACGATAATCAAAACATCGAGTTTCCCGGATGAAAGCAAACCAGCTCAAAAAGTTTCAAATTGTCGTCGTTCCCTCCGCTTCTCTGATTGGTCCGTTTTGCTAATTGCCTTGATGTCATTGGTCCATTGGAAAAGATTGACTTTCAAGCCACCGCATGGTCGCAAGGGTTCGTCTTTCGGCGGGATTTTCCTTTGTTGGAGTGTTGTACTTTTTCTCTTCTTTCCAGACTTTCGTACTTTGCATCTTTTCGCTGCTTACACGGAGATCTTAAGCCTTAAACATGGGAGCTGAATGTGGTTTTCAAACGAAGCAACAGCTAAACGAGTGTATTTTACGTTGCCCGTGGTCGGAGTTTCCACTTCCTCCAGTTCACAGAGCTTGTAGAGACGGTGATCTCCTTAGTTTAACCTACTTGACTGTCCAGGGAGACAAACATGCAGTTTTTCGATCCATTAACGCCCAGGACCAGTTCTTAATGTGGACACCTGCACATTGGGCAGCCTACTTTGGAAAGGTTAGGATAATTTCTGGATGAAGCCAATGGCTGTTTTGTTGCTGGAAATTTGACTAGTGCAAAAGCCAATATGGTTTCATTTTCTTTTCCCTTGAAAATTCCCACATAGTTCTTTACTCTCTAGGCTAGCCATATCATTTCTTTTCATATCTGTATTTAGTTTTTACCGAACGAAGTTAAAAACGCTAGTACGGGCTGGTTCCTTTGGAGCAAATTTCATATCCTTGGTAAATACGAGCTCGTAAGTCTCACTGAAAATTCCACCTGGCAGGTTCGATCCACCAACTAGGTGATAATGTGTTACCTATGTTCTTGAAAACTAAATAGAGATATTGAAATATATTGTGACCTTCAAAATATCGTGGAAAGAGATGTTTCAAGAAGGCACTCGCGTGATTTTTTTTTCCTTGACTTGTTATTGTCTTGTCCGACATTCACGCATGATCGCTATTTCTTGACTGTGGCCGATGTTTTTGAAGATCACATGAGTTTTCTAAGCGATAGACATAAGATAACAATTCACCGAATGGTTTTACTTTGAATTTTGGCCTTGAAAATTGTCTACAATTGTTGTCTGCACGCTATTTTAGATCTAAAGCCGCGCGTGATTTCCGACGTAATCGAGATTAAATTTCGGTTGCTACCAACAAGTCAAAGTGACGCTCAACAATTTCTCACTGTGTTTTGGTTACAGACGCACGTTTGTGTACACTGTTGCTTTTTATAATACACACGTTGCATAGTTCCAATGATCAACCCAGTAAATTTGCTTATTTTTTGCATTGTTTACTGGTTTACTGCAAATATCATCAGACCTTTTCACAATAACTCTGAATCACAATGATGTTATTGTCTGGATAAAACAGTAGTGGAGTATATTTTGAAGAAACATGTAAATACAACTCTACAAGAAGTTGGCTTATAATTTTTACGAGTGTAGAGCTAAATGTGTAAATATGATATTACTGACTAATACAGTATAGTGCAAATCAGAAAAGCGTTGAATAATAGATTTATTCATGAAAATATGCTAAAAAAACAATCAGAAGTACTTATGATATTGGCCATTTTCACATTAGAGGACGAGATGAAAGAGTCAATGACAGTGCGACATTAATCCACATCAGACAGACAAATGCCAGACAATTTGTCTGTCCAGAAGATTTGTTCATCCTCTGGTGTGAAAACGGCCAATCATAATAGCAATACTATCTATTAGTAGCTGAAGTTTCATTTAAATCAATTTGAGTTTTTTTTTCATCTACATGGAGTTTTTAACAATATTGTATTGTTAGCTGACGTTTTTATCTACATCCACACAAGTTTTTTTTTTTTTGCGGTAGCCTGAATAATCAAGGTTGAGGTAAGCTTTATTGGCAATAGTAGAAGATTGAGGTTGATAACTCTTGTCAAAACTTTGATTATTTGGCACATTCACATGAAAAAAGCACATTAATGGTCAAAACAGTGAGAAGATATTTCATTTTTGCCCATGACTTTTGTCTCATCCCTTCATCTTTTTTTAGTGGATTTTTGTATACTTTTCCATTGCAACATTGGCAAACATCTATATTTCCTGTGTAATTTTTGTACTAGATATGAGTTGAAAACAGAAAAACCTTTAAAGCATTTTATGCAACTTGGCTTGAGAGCACTGTTAGGGATGGCAAATGTTTATTATTATTAACTGTAAGACTTTGCAAGACAGTGAACTAGCGCTTTTCTCTGTGAGCCGGAGACATTTTGACTTTTGCGAGATTGAGACTTAGGGTAGTCAAATGGCCAACCTTTAACGTGGGAATTAAACTAAGTTGTTTTCCTAGGTTGATTGTGTGAGGCGCCTTGTAGAGTGTGGCTTGAACATTGATGTACCCGAAGGGAGGTTTGAACAGTCTGCAACACATCTTGCAGCTTTTGCAGGCCATGTCAATGTTCTCCAATGGTTACTTGAAAATGGTGCTTTTCCACAGAAAGTAGTAAGTATTATTATTTATGTCAGCAATAATGACATTGTATTTGTTCAGACCTGTTTACGTATTATTGTTATAAGATGAATTACTCCAGTTTTCTACTGGGTACAGTTCATTGTGTCTCAACCACTCCCCGCAGCTCAGAGACACAACACCTTACGTAAGAGATGGGCCATTTATTATTATTATTATTATTATTATTATTATTATTATTATTATTATTATTATTATTATTATTATTATTATTATTATTATTACTATTATTATTATTATTATTATTATTACTATTACTATTATGCATCTATCAATGTTAAGCCCAAGGGGGGGACCCCGGGCATATGTGGGGCATTTGACTTTTCAGAAGAATTTTTGGTCAAAATCCCCACAATGGGACCCCAAAATTTGGTCAAATCTGATCAAATATCCCCCACCTAGTCAATGGATAAAACATGTTTAATAGACTTCCAACGCTTGATTCCCTGACGAAAAGCGAGTACATATCATCAACAATCCCCATAAAGAAAGACGTTTCATCAATTTAATAATATTGAAAATGAATACGATATAGTAAGAAGTAATGTTTTTGTATAAATATAAAAACAAGTGCTTGCCTCCATTAAAAACAACCCTCTTTCAGGGCTTTTATAGCCGCGCTGCACACAGACAAGCTCATGGGATGATGTGACTTGTTCCTATTCCTTGGCACGATGAAAGCAAATGTCCCCACCCTGGGACCCAGATTCTTAGTCAAATTCCCGAGGGAAGGGAAGGCAATAGAGGTCAAATGCCCCACATATGCCCCGGGGTCCTCCCCCCCCCCCCCCCCCCCCTCGGGCTTAACATTGATAGATGCATTATTATTAGGGCACTAGTAACACTGTCATATGGAGAGGTTACATGATGAAACCCCTTAGAAGAAAACAATAAGTGTTTCAATTCAATTTAAGTGTCAGTACTAAATAAATGAAAGGGATTTTCTGGAGGCCTTCGGAAAGGCAATTTGACATCAGTGAATATTATGGAATTGTCTGCTTCTGTCTAGTTGATAGGTTACTGTGTGGTTAGTTTCATAATGATTATGTATTCACGTTGTTCAAGTGTATCCTTTGATCCTTTAGGACAGCCTAGGAGAAACACCAGCACATAAAGCAGCTCGAAGTGGTAACACCCAGTGTTTGAAGCTACTGCAGGCATTTGGAACTCCTCTAAGGTAATAAAAAAAAATGATACAGTTAATCCTATCACTTTGGTGATAGACTAGGGTGATCTTTGGAGAGTGCTTATATTGCTGTAACTGAGGCTTCCATCTCTTTTTAGTGATTTTCCCCCAGACTACCCTCCATTGTAAACTAGTTCCAGTGTAATTAGTAATACCGAGAATATGAATATGGCCTATTTAGAGAAAGACTGCTGGCCACTGAAGGGCTGTGGCCATTGTAGGGAGGTGACTCTCACAGGGCTGAAAATAAGAGCCGGTCAATGGACAATGTCCAGTCTATTTGCTGTTTTGACTGGTCAAACTTTCACAAAAGTTTGAACAGAAAATTTCAAGTTATAGTTTGACTTGCCAGATGTGAGGTCAGAGCAAAAATTTGTTTGGCCAGTCATCTTCTCCAGCTACATTGTCGCCTTTATTTTCAGTCCTGTGTCAGGTGGTGATTTGACTACTATGTTGGTTAAGAAAGGTACATTTGCACAAGAGTAAGGTAATTAAATATTAACTTTTTGACTTTGACCATGTGCTGAACTACATCTTCTGGAATGTTATGTCCAGCAGTGCTGTCAATAAGTTCTCAAGTAGACGTCCCCACTGGGAAAGTAGGTAGCAGCTTACTTTTTGAGCGCCAAAGGTGCGAGCTTCATAGGGGGTTTGGGGGCATGTTCCCCCAGAAAATTTTGAAATTTAGATGCTTGGAAAGGCTATTTTCAACTCTTTCTAGACAGTATTTGGGCTTTAAGAACAATCAAAACCAAGACTATAATAACCATATTCTATGTTTATTACAACAGTTCTTTTCCTCAGTCTCAATCTCAATCTCAATCACTGGCTTTTAGAAAAGAGTGAAATGATAAATCTTCAAATGCTGATTCAAAAAATACATTCAATGTTTTAAGTACATGATGCCCTTTAAAAAACATACTCAGCTATGTCTGCCTCAGTTTCTTTGGCACAGACACCATTTTGGCACATGCGAAAGCCTGGGATCTAGTCCTATGAAAATGTCCCAGGCGTTCCATGACCCTTCGATCTGCTTCAAATTTTCATAGGTCTTCATACATGTACTTAACACGTTTAAAACTCCTGAAATGTACCTTAACTTAGACTCAGACGTTTGAGCCGGATGTTTTACAATTATTTTTTCAGAATATTTTCATTATTTTAAGCCGGTTTCTTGCTGGATCCAGTTCTGTGAAAATGTTGCAGGCATTCCACGACCATTTGATCAACTTCCATCTCGCGTGGGAAAGGTAAACATGTTTAAAACTCCTGAAATCAGGGCTTGAGACTAACTTTTCAGCTTGCTAGCCCAGTGGCTAGTGACAGGTTTGATTCACTAGCCAAAACAAATTTTTAACTAGCCAGATTCTCTAAATATCCATCATGCATCAAGTCAAGTAAATGCTAGCCTGTGTAATTTGCAGTATGCTTTGAATGAACAACTGGCAAGTACAAAGTTTTCGCGCCCTTGATTCTTACAGAACTGCCATCAAAACTTCGGAACTGGCGCGCCAAAAAACATTATTTGCTTTCAAAATACCGATTCACGATTTTCGCAAACAAAATAATTTGTTCCACCTTAACTCTATACATTGCAACCATAGGGTGATAGGCATAGATGTTATAATTATAGGCGTCACAGTCAACAACGGAAACGGAAGTTTTCGCTTTACGGAGAAATTCTCACAGAACTTTACAACTCGCCGTCGAAAAACATTCCTTTGTTTCAAAATGCTGATTCATGATTTCTCGTGAACACAATTTGTTCCATCTTAACTTTATTTACAAGTTGCAAACAAAAGCATCAATGTTATATACAGTGTAGGCATCATTCAAATTTCAAAAACTGCGATTTTTTAAATTTTTTTCAAAGCCAGACCTACAGATGCTGTGTGCACTGAGGGGAAAAACAAAAAAAAGTCGATCATTCTTTCGCATTTTAGTAAATTAAAGTTCTTGTCTAGGCCAATAGATTAATTATGTGTGGTCAAGGCTATGCTCTAAGAAAAATCCTAGCGAGCCCTTCGGGCACCCAACCTTGTAGGCTAGGGTGATTCACATGTAATTTTTTGTAATATTGTTGTCAAAAGTCCACAAAGAAAGACAAAATTTACATGTTTTTTGAATTAAAATGGTTGATATATGTAGAAAAATTACGTCCTTTTTCCCTCTTTGCCCTCTATGCTTGTGATAATTTAGCTCACATTCTCCTTCAATTAGGCACTTTTCATATACATTATACAAACCACAAGAACTCTTCAGTTAATGCTCGGTATAAATAACCACAAGAAGTAAGAAGACTTTTTGTTGACGCTATACGAAGTATACAAGGAAACTGCTGTCTGTATCACTGCAAGCGGCCAGCATGGCCAGTGTTAAACGTACGCATCAAGCCGAGCCATTGAAAGGCCGATGTTTTGGCTTCACAGATGGATTTAAATCATTTTGCCTTGTTAACTTCAATGCAAAACAAGAAATCAATAAGGGAAAGACAAATTGAAAGGCCGCGATCAAGAATGTCCCCTAGATTTTTTGGCCATTTTCAAAGTGCTCAAAAGTAGCTGAATTTTGGCATGTGGGCTTTGTTTTACCTGAGAAATATTGCTCTGAAGTTTGTTTGGCAGGGTCTCTCTTCGTTGTCTAGAAATAACGTATGCGAAACTGACTCAGTTTTCCAAGCGGCATCTTTTGGAGATCTATTGTTAAACGAAAAACAAAAGAAACCTTTTGTTTGGCTAAAGCATGAAGTCACTATAAGGCAATGATTTCGCACTGCTGCTCCGTTAGCTCAAGTGGATAAGCGCCGAACAAAGCTGATTCGTATTTGTTTTGTCGTGACACTCGTGGGCTCGATTCGAGTTCGGTGATATCTTTTTTTTTTCCGTTCTGTTTTTCATTTTCTTTCAAAAACCTTCTCCGTGTCTTTGTAATTTAATTGCCGTTTTTACTAGTAGGGATCCGGGATGACATGTTTTTTAGCTGCCATTGTCAGTGACTTACGCTTTTGGCGCGCAAAGCGATAACACAAAGTCAGAGCTGGCTTACCTGTTTATTACGCAGAGTTTGCTCGTTATTTCCACCGATATTCAACGCTTATTCGAGGAATATTTGCGCCCGCCTGGTGGGAGATTTGGCATCATTAAGCCTTTGACCCTCGATCAAAGTCACTAGCACGCCTCAAAGAAGCGAGGTGTGTTCTTGTTCCGAGATCATGGTTTAAGTCTGCCGTGAGCTTAGGCATTGAGGAACAAGTGAGCCAGACGGTAGAGTCTAGAAACGCTTCTTCGTCCAAAACAAAGCATCCGTCGTGGACTTATGGCTCATTTGCCAAACTTTGGCGTGTGTCAGTTTTGGAAATTAGAACTGCTTTCTAGACTCTTATTATTTTCTTGAAATTAGCCGCCTCACTATCCTTCGCTCCAAAAATTTCTGGGATATCCCATAATAATCTTTCATACGTAAAGCGCCGTGACCATCGTGTGCGCGACTTATAGCTCTTGTTAGCGTGACTCAGACACGGCCGGGAACTGGCGAGGAAGGCCAGGCAGCAAAGTCGTTGCATTTGACCTGTGCTTCGAAGACCAAAGAGACCAAAGAGACCAAAGAGAAATCGCAGGTCGGTTAAATTCGCAAGCAAGCGTTCCGTGTGTGTGTCGTGGTTTTCCAAGCAGATGATTACTTTGAATTGTGATAGAATTGAGCCTGCCGCGAAGAAAAAAAGACAAAGAACGCCTGATCGCAGGTTTAACTGTAGGAAGACTATAGGAAGAAGAAAACTTCAGCTCAAATGTAAGTTTTGCTTTGTATTTCAGCGTTCCTTTGCTGATGAATTTTTCGTTTCATGCGCTTTTTTTCGGCATGAGCAGCGTGTTAGCTTAAGGTTTTCTCTTTCTGTGTTGTCAGATATAATCATTTCATGGAACGAGCAGTTTTGTACCAAAAAAGTAATTTCATGTAGAAACATTTCAATCACCGACGTAGCCGATTTGCAAAACATCCAACCTCTCTCTCTAGCCACTTTTCATTGAGTTTAGTTAAGTATCGATTCGTGCAAGTCGAGATTGTCTCCCTTGGCTTAACACCGCTAACCCTAACGTGTCCTGACCTTAAGGTGGCTGAACACAGTTTCTGATACCTCTGTTTCATTTACATTTTTCTCTAAAACCCTTGATCCTTTGGTCACCAAAAATGGCAGCAAGCAAGTTAACAACACAAACTTCAACTTTGTGATAATTGAGCTGACGTATGTACCATTGCCATGACAACATGATCAAATATAAACAGGTGTTTAAAATCGGTTTTGTTTATTTGCAGAAAATCTAGTCATTAGATTTTCTTTATAATTTGCATGCAACAAGCTTGTAACGATACTCGCAAGTTAGCGCTATTTTAATAATAATTTAACAAACAGATCTTTAATTATCCCTCTTTGAAGGTTCACTGGCATATCTTGAATTTCCTTTGTTAAAGTTGAATTTTTTTTCAATCCTCCAGTTACTTATTTCCTAAAGTATTTTCGTGCCAAATTTCGTGAAATTCTAATGAGTGGTTCTCGAGAAATAAGCGCCTCCGAGAAGTCAATTTTTCACTCAATCGCACTTTTTTCCACTTACTACGCATGCGCTGCATTCAACTGGGTTCTTTTAGCAACAAAGAAATAGCAGAGCTGAGTTCTTTGCATCGTTACCTTTCTAACATACCTTTGTAATAAAAGAGTAAAACCATCAATTCAATACATTGTGTTCATTTGTGAAGAAAAAATAGTACAGATAGCGCAGACATTGAGCAAATAAAATGATCGCTCTATTTATGCCATGTTTGTTTTTATGCAATAATTGTGCGCGCGCTGAATCGCGTTAGCAAGAGCGCGCGCCAAAACTGTGTTCAGCCACCTTAACTCTAGCCCGAACTGAGGCACTAGCGCTTACTCTAAGCGCTAGCCCTAATCCTAAGCAATAACCCTAATTCTGAGCGCTAGCCCTAACCCTAAGCAATAACCCTAATTCTGAGCGCTAGCCCTAGCCCTAAGCAATAACCCTAATTCTGAGCGCTAGCCCTAATCCTAAGCAATAACCCTAATTCCGAGCGCTAGCCCTAACCCTAAGCAATAACCTTATGCCTGAACGTTAACTGTAAGCTCGACCCATAACCCTGACCCCAAACGCTAACCCTAACCTTGTTCCGTAAGCCTAACCTTCAACGCTAACCCTAGTTTCGAGCGGTAACCCTAACCCTAACTCTAATTAAACTGGGAAATCTTAACCTTAGGAGTTAAAGTCAGCATTTGAAAAAACTTAAAATAAAAACAACGCTAATAGTATTGTGTAACAAAGCAGTTCCAAATGACGCGGACTGTGCCGACATGCAAGCGTTTTGCATACTTTATTTCTGGAATACGCAACAGAAACGAGGGGAAATAAGTGCAAGGCAGTTTTCTACAGGTATAAACAAATTGGTATGCGAAGTTTGGAGCTGTTTTGGCCATTTTCGATTTTAGCAAAAAATCTGGGGGACGTTCTTGCCCGCGGCCTTTCAATTATTGTGAGACTGTTTTCATCTTAAAAAAGAGGTTGCCTCGCTGGCTGACTAGGTCATATGTTCTTCTTGTTGCCCGAAGACGGAAGCTGGGCGAAAGGGCGCTGCTAGAGCCGAGCCTTGAATTGATATAAATTATAGCCAATGTTTTAAATTCTGCACGCTTTGTTTAATTCGTTTGTGACATTGGAAATTAATGTTTAATTGGTTTCCTCTGGGCCTCCAGTGCTCCAGAGTGCTCACATATTTTTCACTAGCCAAAATGGCTAGTGAAGCGCATAAACCACTAGCCAAAATGGAATTTTTACTAGTCTGTGGGTAGTTGGCTACCGTTAGTCTCGAGCCCTGTGAAATGCGCTTTATTTCGACTCAGACGTTTGAGGCGGATGTCTCACAATTATTTTTGTTGCATCTTTTCCTTATCTCAAGTTTCTTACCAAAATTAACAGTAAAGTGATACGAAAGTAGCCGGCCAAAGTTTGGCCAGTAGCCTGCTGTTTTGGCTGGCTACCGGCTCTTATTGACAGCACTGGTCCAGTGGACTATGTATCTGACCACTTCAGGGGGATGAGAGTTGGGAGACGATTTTGTGCAGGATACTGTTAGTTGCAAACCAGTAATAACAGTCAGTTTGCTTTTAACCTTTTTTCAGCTCATTTAACATGTACCGTCAAACCCCCTGTGACCTCGCTTCATCTCTTGGATATGAACAATGTGTTCAGTTCTTGAGAAGTCACTGCTGTCCCACAGGTAATTGTTTATCAAATGTTTAAATTACTGTTTTAGCGATTAGACACCTTTGATTGAATATTGTCTCCAGTATCAATGCTAACTGCTACCAAAATGTGCTTGTAGTTTCTAGCCAGAGAAAAAGTAAAAGATTGCTTGATGATGGAGATTACACAGATCAAGTGAAAAGGCCAAGAAATGGTTAGTTTATTTTGAAAGTGCTTTAACCCCAATACTCAAACATCCTTGCATCAGATGTCTTCACAAGAAACTGTTATTTTTTCCTTTACAATGGAAGAAATTTGTTAGCTGTAATTAGAAACCAAGGAATAGGAACATAGTATTGGTTGAAGGCAAAAGGCTATAAAGTGTTAAAGTCATTGAGTGCAGTGCATCCTGGGCAAAAGAGAACAATTTAAACCTTGCTATGATGTAAACATAAACAACAATAAGCCCTAGGATTTCATGGTAACGATTGTTTCCAGTACTGTGTTGTTTCTGTAACTCAAAAATAATGGAACTGAAAAACTGTTTGCCATGGACATCTTCAGCCTTGCTGATAAAATTCATTTGTTTAAAGTTTTTCCCTGTTCTTATTCTCAAGAAGTAGCTACTAATGCCTTTGATTAGCACTCCAATTATATTGGAAACTAAAATGTTTCTCGTGACCCATCTGCGAATCAGTCCCAAATTGCATTGCATGGTATGTGTCTGCAGTCTGGGACTGATTTAAGACAGTGGACGGACAGCTGAGCTTCAATTGTTGGTTGTGATCGTAACAATCTGTTTACATGGCAATTAGTGCAAAGAAGGAGAAGTACAAAAATTGACTTTACATATTAATTAACCCATTGACTCCTGTGCCATCTGTAACCGGCTGTGACGAGCCTTGGCCTGTCTTCCACTTCTGACGTCATTGACCACTTTTGACCAAAATTGCCATCATCTATACTCAACATCTGCAGGAGTGCGATTCCACGTTACGGACTTAACATTCAGAGAGCAAATTTTTGGAAAAAAAACTTTTTACACACTTTCTTAGCAATTTTTGTTTTAAAATTTGTACAAAAATCCATCACCGTGGTACTTAACTATCAGCATAAAAGGAAACTTTGATTTCTATTCTTAAAAAGCTCGTCAACTTTTTTTAGTCTTTTCGCCTTTGAAAAACTCCGCTACGCGACATACATTACAAAAAAATCAAAAACCTCCAATTTTATACCTGTTGACCGTTGCGTTCAGTTGCTTATTCCTGTGAAATCAACATGCGAGAGACATAAATTCTATAACAATACGCAAGGAATATGGTCTGGCTTCATAGATTTGTAAAATCCACGTTCCGTTTCCCTTTTCTGTGTTAGGGCTTTGAACTGTGTGGTAAAAAGTTGCCCCGTTACGGACATTACACAATATTTTGTTCCGGACATCTGACACCCTGCGTGACAACATTCTTTTCAAATGAACAGGGGTTTTTTAGTGAATTTCTTTTGTTTCTTTGCGGGACTCCTGGCAATTATCGATAGACTGTAAAAAAGCTGTTAAAATTTTACCCTAAATCAGGTTCAGGTCTGAGACTACATTCTCCTTTTTTGGTTTTCCCTAATTTCCGTTACGGGACATGTACAATTAAGCTGTCCGTAAGGTCCGTAACAGAATTGTTTTTCTCTCTCCAATTAGTAAGAACAACTAATGGGGAAACTGAATATTTTTGTTTTTTTCGGACTCCGGGTAATATTAAGAGTGTCAGAACTGCTAAATTCATCTAAATGAGGTTACTTTGATTACTATTTCCTTCTTTTTGGGGGGGGGGGGGGGGGTGTTTGCCACCTTTTGTTAGCACGCATTACATAAAACTAACTGTATTTATGTCTGTAACAGAGTGTATTTCATTCGAATGTAACAAAGACATCAAATGTTGAGAAAAAACTAACCTGAAAATGTTATTGAATTGATGGTTGTTACTCGATTTATTACAAAGGTATGTTAGAAAGGTAACGATGCAAAGAACTCAGCTCTGCTATTTCTTTGTTGCTAAAAGAACCCAGTGTAAATGCAAGCGCATGCGATAGTAAGTCGAAAAAAGTGCGATTTGAGTGAAAAATTGACTTCTCGGAGGCGCTTATTCTCGAGAACCACTCATTAGAATTTCACGAAATTTGGCACAAAAATACTTTAGGAAATAAGTAAACTGCGAGGATTGAAAAAAAAATAAACTTTAAACACAAAGAAATTCAAGGTATATGCCAAACGTGAACCTGTCAAAGACGGAGATTAATTACAATGATCTGTTGGTAACATTAATTATTATACAAAATAGCGCCTAACCGTGCGACAGATAGAGTACTACGTTACAAGCTTGTTGCATGCACAATGAATGATAAAGAGAAAAATCTACATAGACTAGATTTTCTGCAAAATAAACACAAAACCGAGGTTGTTTAAAACCACCGGTTTATACTTGGGATCATAGGTGGCACATGAGCAACAGGTGTAAACATTACGTCAAGGCTCAGATTATCACAAACAAAGTATTGAGAGAGGTTATGTGGTGTTAAAACTTGCTTGCTGCCATTTAGTGGGGACCAAAGGGAAGATCACAGGGGTTTTTAGAGAAAAATGTAAATGAAACAGAGGTATCAAAAACTGTGTTCAGCCACCTTAAGGTCAGGACGTCAGGACACGTTAGGGTTAGCGGTGTTAAGCCCAAGGGAGACAAATTCTCGACTTGCCCCACGAATCCGATACTTACACGAAACTCAATGAAAAGTGCTAGATAGAGAGGTTGGATGTTTTGCATAAATCGGCTAGTCGGTGATTGAAAGGTTTCTACAGGAAATTACTTTTTTGGTACAAAATGATCGTTCCATGAATCGATTATTATGACAAACCAGAAGAGCAAACCTTAAGCTTAACACGCTGCTATGCCGAAAAAAACCGCGCATGAACACGGAAAAATTCATCAAGCAACGGAACGCTGAAATACAAAGCAAAATTTACATTTGAGCTGAAGTTTTCTTACTTCCTCGAGGTCTTGCCTCTAGTTCAACCTGCGGTCATCAGGCAGCTCTTTGTCCCCTTTTTTGCCTTCCGCGGCAGGCCTTCAATTCTATCCACACTTCCAAAGTAATACATCTGCTTGGAAAACCACGACACAACACGGAACGGTTGCTTGCGAATTTAACCGACCGGCATTTCTCTTGGTACTCTTGGTCTCTTTGGTACTTCGAAGCACAGGTCAAATGCAAGGACTTTGCTGCCTGGCCTTCCTCGCCAGTTCCCGGCCGTTCTGAGTCACGCTAAACAGCACGCTATAAGTCGCGCACACGATGGTCACGGCGCTTTACGTATGAAAGATTATTATGGGATATCCCAGAAATTTTTGAGCGAAGGAAGTGAGCGGCTAATTTCAAGAAAAAATAATAAGAGTCTAGAAAGCAGGTTTAATTTCCCAAAAACTGAAACACGCCAAAGTTTGCAAATGAAGCCATAAGTCCACGACGGATGCTTTGTTTGACGAAGAAGCTGTTTCTGACTCTACGTCGGCTCACTTGTTCCTCATGCCTAAGCTCACGGCAGACTTAAAACCATGATCTCCGGCACAAGAACACACCTCGCTTCTTGAGGCGTGCTAGTGACTTTGATACGAGTGTCAAAGGCTAATGATGCCAAAATCTCCCACCAGGGCGGGCGCAAAATATTCTCGAATAAGCGGTGAATATCGGTTGGAAATAACGAAAAGCAAAACTTGCGTAATAAACAGGTAAGCCAGCTCTGACTTTGTGTTATCCGCTCTTGCGCGCACAAAAGCGGAAGTCCACTGACAATGGCAGCTAAAAACATGTCCATCCCGGATCCCTACTAGTAAAAACGGCAATTAAATTAGCAAAGACACGGAGAAGGTTTTTGAAAGAAAATGAAAAACCAGCACGAAAAAAAAAAAAAAAGATAATCAACGGAACTCGAATCGAGAGCCCACGAGGTCACGACAAAAACAAATACGAATAAGCTTTGTGGCTCTTTCCACTGAGCCTAACAGGAAGCAGCAGGGCGAAATCATTGCCTTATAGTGACTTCATGCTTTCAAGCCAAACAAAAGGTT
>JAHPZR010007115.1:0-20023 GCA_019787425.1 Platygyra sinensis | reverse complement strand
AAAATAGACCCCTATTTCAGTTCTTGATTGAAAATATTGTGTAAATTTCTTCATTCTGATTGGCTGAGAGCCAGTGCACTTCAAGTGTAACACCAGGCAAATTACACTTGTAATTCTAGGTTATGATTAACTGAAAGACAATAGGCCATTTTCTAAGAAAATGATACATAAAATAATGACGAAAACTTGCCCTGAAACTTGAATGAGGAAAAATGACATCAAGCTGATCTTCCGCACTTCCCCAACGCGAATTGTTCACTGTTTGGTTTGTACTATTAATAAGTCATCATACGGTTTTTCTTGTTCAATTTGAAATTAATTTGCACTTGAGAGTTTTTCAAAAATCTGAAATTGCACTCGCCGATTCGGCTCGTACAATTTCAGCTTCATGAAAAACTCACTCATGCAAATTAATTTCAAATTGAACTCGAAACTGTATGATTACCTATATACAGACAGACTGAAAGAAAGAGGTTTAAAAAAAGTTACTTGTTTTAATTTTGCAGCCTCCAATCCTGGGTCAGGCAGTGACAGTTGTGTGTTAGTCACTTTTGGCTGATCCCGAAACTGGCTCAGAGAGCTCAGAGAGTGATGTTGACAATTTTTGGTCTGGTGTTCTACCAAACTCAGCCAGTTGTAGTGATGAAGGTGCAGTCTGCAGCTCAACAGTATTGATATAAATGAAATTCTCCTTACAATTATGTTAAGGAGATTTTGCATACTGATCACTGTGATACATTCCTAGCATCTGGGTTAACACTGTTCACAGCATTTGTCACAAGCTTTACCTGATGGATCATCTTCAGATTCTTCAACCTGGGGGCTAACATCATCGTAACTGCAGTCCAAGAGGGAACGGTGTTTTGACCGAACGTGTTTAACTAGTGAATTCACTGATGTGTACACTTAATCATTAGGACAATCGGGTAAGCCACACTTCTGGCGAAAGTCGCTGTCTCTACGATGATCGGAGTTCAAATGTGTGAGTAGCTGGAAGAACTGAAGAAGCTCGGACAAGATGATGGAATAGACTTCAATGTGCATGGTGGAATGGTACATCTCAGAGGTGCTTTGCTAGCAGTTGTTGCAGACACTCCAGCAGCTCAATTATTGGGTCGGTTCAAAGAGTCAGTTGGAGGAGCAAAACGGAAGTGCCGCCACTGTATGACTGATTTTGAAGAGATGCAGTGCAAGTTTGAAGAAGATAAGTAAGTAAGTAACTTTATTTCAACTCAGGTTGATGAGGCTGATTAGGCCCCTAGCAAATACATGCTAATATGCCGAGAAAAGTAAAATAAAAATAAATAAATAAATAAATAAATGCATACATACATGATCAATTAGTAACTAACAATCTAACTATATCAATAAATATACAATCCTAAATCTTAAAATTATTACAATGAATCATATAAATCTGTACGTTGCAAATGTAGTTCTCTCACAGCCCTAATTAGGTTCTTCCACCGTTGATTTCCCCTCCTCTAACCCTGGAGACCTTTAACCTGCCATAAAAATTTTGAAATTTAATATTTCGCTCAGCGCTTTCATATGGTAGTTTACAGAGGCAAGTTCTATGCTCTGTGAAAATTTGGAGTCAATCGGTTTGTTTTCATAGGAGTTATGGGCCTTTGAAAATCGCTTGGGAGGGGAACTCCACCAAATTGGGAGAATGTATCTTAAAATGTTCCATATCGGCTCAAACTTTGTGTCAGCGGCGTTAGCTCGCTTAACCCTCGTGCCCCGGAGTACCCAGCACTAACCCTCTAAAATAGCAAAGTTGAAAATTTTGTTTTGAAAAAATGCTGTAAAGGTATACACTTATTACTCCATATGTGAGGTTTGGATGACTTTTTTTCACTTACTTGAAAATTTTCTTAATTTGAAAAATATCAAAATCCTTAAAATAGAGGGTTAAGGGCAGATATCTTTACATGTTGTTCCTCTGTTGTTAAAGGTACGATTCTGAAGTTTTTGCCTTATTTGGATAAATTGTGTTGGTGTTAGAATTTTTTTTCTCTCGGATGGCAGCATTTTTTTCTGTGAGAGGGGTTCTCAACAAAAACGTTTTTCTTCAATTAAAAATTGAGATTTGTTTTAAATCAATCATGTAATATACCATTAGAAAGATCTCAAAAAGAGGAACATTTTGATTCTAAGTAGAGATCCTAAAGTAGAATTGCTGAGGAGATATGGCTATTCAAAGAAATTCTTAAGAGGGGAACTCAACATTTTTTTTTAAAAAAGGGGTGCCTCTACAAAAAACTTTATAACTCACGTTTAAAATTGAATTAGAGCTTTCTGTAAACAAAGTTTTAAAGAACATTCCTTGCTGTTTAACATATATTTTTTTCAGTTATTTTTGTCAAAATTCCTTGGCGCGAATCGACTTTAAAGTACCCTTAAATTTTCGAAAAAATCGACTTTTTGCATTTTTGACAAAGTTTGATGTCTTACTGAAAACACAAAAGAACAAATCTAGACCTCTAGTTAATATTATGTAAAAGCACATATTTTTTTATTTTATTGTGACGTAAATTGTTTAGCTTAAGTCTTTAAGGTTGGTAAGTTCTAGCCTTCCAAAGTTACCTAGTATTTGTTCTAGAGATAGTGTTGCCTATACTACTTATGTGTTGGACATCATAACTCTTTCTACTTTCAACCAAACAATTTGAAATTTTGCAGTTTAGAATTCCTTTAATTTATGTATATGTTGGTAAATTGATTTTCCAAAATCTTTAAGGGTGTAGAAGTTATGATCGTTTAAATTTAGGTATTTTGAAAATAAACAATTAACATTTTTGCACATGAAAAATGCAAATACTGGTTGATTGACATCTGCCAAATAATTTGAAAACTTTTATTAAAGCTATAATAAGATAGAGCAGTTCTTTGGCTATGTTGTGTGTGATTTTGAAGTTGTTTGGCAAAATTATAGGTCTTCAGTAACCTTTCTTGTAATTTAATTTCCCCAAAAACCGGTTTTTTTAGGTTAACTTACAGGTTCAATTTCATCAAGGGTAAATAAAATAAAGTTTATTGATTGATTCTTTCTAAACATATTACTCTGGTTTCCCAGTCCCCCCCTTGCCGTATCAAACGACAAGAGTTCTACCCAGAGACTGAGCGTGTTTGTGGGGCACGCCCCGGGGGTTTCTGGGTACCCCAGCTTTTGTTTTATCCCTGACAAACTGCTCAGTCCCTGGAGGGTATCATCCGGTAACCAGCCGGACTCATTGTGGCCGGGAACTATTTACAATATGTACAATATGTACAATGGCCTATTTACAATTAAAATATGTACAATTCTATATACAATACCATTTAAAATAAATAAAAAATACTTTAGTTTGTCGTATAATACAATTCTTTTTACAGTCATATTTTACAGAGTTCAGCTTGGCTGAACTAAATTACTATTTTAAACTATATCAATAATTTCAAGTTATCGGTGTCGTAGCAATGAGCATATCCTTGATCCTGAAGGGGGCAAACTGTAACCGGATAAGCTCCGCCGTGTCAAAAAAAATAGAACACAATAAAAGCAAGTGACAAACTCCAACACCAACCCACGGTCTGGCCAGTACCTTACGCATGTGCACAACCATATTACCCGGGCAGTGGCAGCTGTCGGCAGCCGTGTCAATCCACTTATACTACAATTATGACCAAAAAACAAAAAAGGCACGGGGTGGAAGCAGCGAAGACCGGCGAGGAATCGTGTGAACAACGATTGCCGATGGTGGAATGTTGAAGTGGTCTTCATAGCTCTTCCAGCCGGTGCCAAATATCAACTTAATTTTAACACAACGTGAATGCAACAAAACAGATTCCAGACGGAGATTGCACTTCCGAGAAAGACAGAAAACTTAGGGCTTGGACATCTTCCGGAATTCGTTCTTAACTTTGTTTTGAATTCTTTGGAAGCTGTTATTACGGAAGATGTCCCTCAGCACGCTGGACGTCTCGAACATACTTTGTATTTGGTTTTTTGAGGGGAGCTTCGTCCAGAAGGTTAAGGCCTCTTGAATACTTTCTGTCTCTTCGGACGACCACTCCACCCTCCCAGATTCGATGGTTGATGGTGGCTTGTCTGGGATTTGGGCGACAAAGTTTGCGGTTCTTTGATGTGCCGGCTCCTCTGGAAGATCAAAAGGATCCATGTTAGACCTTTTGTCGAACAGGTATCGCACACGATCAACGACCCGCTTGATATGTGGCTGAGAGTTGATAAGGCCCCGCAAGATAAGGTCTGACCTCATCAGGGCCACCACGCGCTTTCTGGGCTCTATCCCGCTTTGGACGTCTTCTGCGAAAATCAAGTCGACCCGGTCTCGTTGGGCCACAGACAGACAGATCTTCTCGGACGAGCCACTTTTTGTGGAGGTGGCAGGGTTGTCTTTCGGTAAGACAGTGTCTTGTGGGGGAGTGTCTTCTTCAAGATGTTTCTGGGTTGGAGCCGACGATTTGTGTTTGGAAACTGCTTTTGCGGGCTGAGTGTGTTCTGCAATCATTACCGAGGCCTTTGCAGCTTCCTGAGTCAGGCTTTCTCTCAGGTACCATTCGTTTGCGGTTTTATCCGAATGGCACATCAGGCGCCGAAGCAGCTGCTCGTCGATCGGCAACCCCATTCTCTTCTTCCTTTTGAGTTCCGTCACAATCCATTTCCTAAAATCAGTGGCCGAGATGGCTTTGTCTGGCCGGATGCCTGATTTGATCACAAACAAACGAACCCTTCGTCCGATTGTTCCTTTTTGGAAAGGGGCGCCGTCATTCTTAAGGAAGATTTTGCTCCTTGGAGACGTCTCATCAGTTACTAATGGGCGAAGTTTGTTGATGAAGACCTGAACGAGGTATTCCGTCTCAGGGCTCATCGGAATGGCTGCAGGTCCATGCTCTTCACGCTTGTGTGAGGAGACTAGCATGACCTTCCTTTGCTTGTTGTCGTCCCATTTTGCTTTATGGAACATCTCCAATGTGGCATTTTCAAGGGCTGCTGGCCTGGTCCCAACTGCTCTGGTCAGGGTCACAATAAGGAAATCACGAGCATCGCAGTACTGCTTATTGGAAAGATGTTCAGTGCTCTCTGCCTGGTCGGCAGCCAACAGGGCCGCCCTGCCATCGACAGCTGGTTTGGATGTCAGGATGTCTTCCACTTCCTCGTTAGTCAGTAACTGGTCCGACTCATTAAGGTAGCGGTCCCACTTTAGGGAGGTGGTTTCCTTAGTGATGCACCTTCTCCATTTTTTCAGCCCCGTACACAGGTCAGACAGCTGGTTTTTCACTTCGGGATCTAACTCGGGAAGGTGTGGTCTGGCGCCCTTCATTAACACATAATCCAGGAAGATTTCAAAACTCGCCAGGTAAGACTTCAATGTTCCTGGCTTCTTTTTCTGTATATTAGGAATGACCCAGTCTATCCATGCACGGTTCCCCTCTTCTTCTGCCAAGAAAGCGATGTCGTCACCCCGGGGGTCTGTCTCTTCAATCAGCTTTTTCACTTGACAGGCATGCTGCAGCCGGTTTCGGTCTTTATGGAAGCCCGCTCTAGGTGTAAACAGGTAGCGGTAGAAAAAACAGAGCCACTTGTGGCGATTGGTCTTCGGGTCTCGCTCTTCGAAGAAGTCTTTAGCCATAAGATACTCGGAGTCATCCTCGGGGTCTTCATGAGATGGTTCGTTGACTGATGACTCCGACTGCGCCGATGTTGATGGGCATGGAAGAGCATCTGATGGCTTAGATGATTGTGAGGTATTACTCTTTTTCGGGTTGGGTGCCTCTGAGGTGACAGGTGGCGCAGTTGTTTGTAAGGGCTTACTCTTCTTCGGGTTGGGTGCCTCTGAGGTGACAGGTGGCGCAGTTGTTTGTAAGGGCTTATTCTTCTTTGGGTTGGGTGCCTCTGAGGTGACAGGTGGCGCCATTGATGTTTTAGATGAGGACTTAGAGGTCACAGATGGTGCAGCCGAGGTGTTACTTGCTGATGGTGCCTTAGCTTTGGTCTTGGCTGGAAGAACTGAGGATGCTGCCTTCCTCTTTGCAGGGGTTGGGGGAATTATGTCCTCCTCATCGCTATCCTCGTTACTTTCATCAGCTCTTGCTCTTTTGCCGGACGGTTTTGCCATCTCCTCAAGCTCTTCATCTAGACCTTTGTATTTTACTGCGTTTTTGAGACAGTTCTTGTAGAGGGTACTGCTGGGCTTCATGCGGTGCTTATTCTGAAGATGATGTGGAAGATACACACCCAGGTAGTTACAATTTGGCTGTGGACACCAGCGCTTCCAACGTCCTCTGTTTTTCTTACCGGATTTTGTTTTCTCCGGGGGTCCTCATATGTTGTGGCTTCCCAGGCCCAATGCAAAATATTTTTCAACCTGGCTGTCTTCGATGTGCGCATTCTTAACATGGACGTTCCTTAGATGTCTCTTGAGGTTGGGGCCTTCATAAAGACAGTGATGCCCCACTACGCACTTCTGGTTTACATGGTGACTAAACGATGGCATCTGTCTCAGTTTTGTGTTAGCAGCAGGTGTTTCTTCTGCTTTGCTATCTTCAGGCTCCTGCTCGTCCGCACTCTCTTCACTTTCCTCACTCTCTTCGCTTTCCTCACTCTCTTCGCTCTCTTCTTGACGCTCAACTGCGATTGCTGCAGTGTCCCTTTGTTCTTCTTCTACCTTAACAACCACTGTCTTCCTCTTTTTGGGTCTTACTTCTTTCCCTTCTTCACTCTCTTCTTGGATTGCTGCAGTGTCGCTTTGTTGTTCTTCTACTTCGACCACTGCCTTCCTCTTTTTGGATGTTACTTCTTTCTCTTCCTGACTATCTACTTCCATTGCAACAGCTCGGCTTGGAAGATGCCAGATATCCATCTAGTAAACCTCTAAAGACCTCACCTGCACGGCTGCAAATAAACTACGACGCGGTTCTGAACACGGCGGTGGCAGCACGAGAACTTCAGTTAAGTTTTCTTGAAAAAATGTGCCAAACAACGATGGCCTGTTTACAATCTTTTGCTAAGGCCCAGAACATCACGCTGACACATACTGTAGATGGCCAAGACGTTGCCGAAATCATGTTGGCCCTAATTGTCGAGGAGAAGAGCAAGTTATGGAAAGAGGGCGATGAAGCCAAGGAGAGTAGTACGAGTGAAGAAGAAGAAGAATGCGAGGTTTCAGAAATCGTAGAGAGTAAGACAGTCGTTGGAGTAGCAGAACAACAAAGCCAGACTGCAGCAATGGAAGTAGATAGTCAGGAAGAGAAAGAAGTAACATCCAAAAAGAGGAAGGCAGTGGTCGAAGTAGAAGAACAACAAAGCGACACTGCAGCAATCCAAGAAGAGAGTGAAGAAGGGAAAGAAGTAAGACCCAAAAAGAGGAAGACAGTGGTTGTTAAGGTAGAAGAAGAACAAAGGGACACTGCAGCAATCGCAGTTGAGCGTCAAGAAGAGAGCGAAGAGAGTGAGGAAAGCGAAGAGAGTGAGGAAAGTGAAGAGAGTGCGGACGAGCAGGAGCCTGAAGATAGCAAAGCAGAAGAAACACCTGCTGCTAACACAAAACTGAGACAGATGCCATCGTTTAGTCACCATGTAAACCAGAAGTGCGTAGTGGGGCATCACTGTCTTTATGAAGGCCCCAACCTCAAGAGACATCTAAGGAACGTCCATGTTAAGAATGCGCACATCGAAGACAGCCAGGTTGAAAAATATTTTGCATTGGGCCTGGGAAGCCACAACATATGAGGACCCCCGGAGAAAACAAAATCCGGTAAGAAAAACAGAGGACGTTGGAAGCGCTGGTGTCCACAGCCAAATTGTAACTACCTGGGTGTGTATCTTCCACATCATCTTCAGAATAAGCACCGCATGAAGCCCAGCAGTACCCTCTACAAGAACTGTCTCAAAAACGCAGTAAAATACAAAGGTCTAGATGAAGAGCTTGAGGAGATGGCAAAACCGTCCGGCAAAAGAGCAAGAGCTGATGAAAGTAACGAGGATAGCGATGAGGAGGACATAATTCCCCCAACCCCTGCAAAGAGGAAGGCAGCATCCTCAGTTCTTCCAGCCAAGACCAAAGCTAAGGCACCATCAGCAAGTAACACCTCGGCTGCACCATCTGTGACCTCTAAGTCCTCATCTAAAACATCAATGGCGCCACCTGTCACCTCAGAGGCACCCAACCCAAAGAAGAATAAGCCCTTACAAACAACTGCGCCACCTGTCACCTCAGAGGCACCCAACCCGAAGAAGAGTAAGCCCTTACAAACAACTGCGCCACCTGTCACCTCAGAGGCACCCAACCCGAAAAAGAGTAATACCTCACAATCATCTAAGCCATCAGATGCTCTTCCATGCCCATCAACATCGGCGCAGTCGGAGTCATCAGTCAACGAACCATCTCATGAAGACCCCGAGGATGACTCCGAGTATCTTATGGCTAAAGACTTCTTCGAAGAGCGAGACCCGAAGACCAATCGCCACAAGTGGCTCTGTTTTTTCTACCGCTACCTGTTTACACCTAGAGCGGGCTTCCATAAAGACCGAAACCGGCTGCAGCATGCCTGTCAAGTGAAAAAGCTGATTGAAGAGACAGACCCCCGGGGTGACGACATCGCTTTCTTGGCAGAAGAAGAGGGGAACCGTGCATGGATAGACTGGGTCATTCCTAATATACAGAAAAAGAAGCCAGGAACATTGAAGTCTTACCTGGCGAGTTTTGAAATCTTCCTGGATTATGTGTTAATGAAGGGCGCCAGACCACACCTTCCCGAGTTAGATCCCGAAGTGAAAAACCAGCTGTCTGACCTGTGTACGGGGCTGAAAAAATGGAGAAGGTGCATCACTAAGGAAACCACCTCCCTAAAGTGGGACCGCTACCTTAATGAGTCGGACCAGTTACTGACTAACGAGGAAGTGGAAGACATCCTGACATCCAAACCAGCTGTCGATGGCAGGGCGGCCCTGTTGGCTGCCGACCAGGCAGAGAGCACTGAACATCTTTCCAATAAGCAGTACTGCGATGCTCGTGATTTCCTTATTGTGACCCTGACCAGAGCAGTTGGGACCAGGCCAGCAGCCCTTGAAAATGCCACATTGGAGATGTTCCATAAAGCAAAATGGGACGACAACAAGCAAAGGAAGGTCATGCTAGTCTCCTCACACAAGCGTGAAGAGCATGGACCTGCAGCCATTCCGATGAGCCCTGAGACGGAATACCTCGTTCAGGTCTTCATCAACAAACTTCGCCCATTAGTAACTGATGAGACGTCTCCAAGGAGCAAAATCTTCCTTAAGAATGACGGCGCCCCTTTCCAAAAAGGAACAATCGGACGAAGGGTTCGTTTGTTTGTGATCAAATCAGGCATCCGGCCAGACAAAGCCATCTCGGCCACTGATTTTAGGAAATGGATTGTGACGGAACTCAAAAGGAAGAAGAGAATGGGGTTGCCGATCGACGAGCAGCTGCTTCGGCGCCTGATGTGCCATTCGGATAAAACCGCAAACGAATGGTACCTGAGAGAAAGCCTGACTCAGGAAGCTGCAAAGGCCTCGGTAATGATTGCAGAACACACTCAGCCCGCAAAAGCAGTTTCCAAACACAAATCGTCGGCTCCAACCCAGAAACATCTTGAAGAAGACACTCCCCCACAAGACACTGTCTTACCGAAAGACAACCCTGCCACCTCCACAAAAAGTGGCTCGTCCGAGAAGATCTGTCTGTCTGTGGCCCAACGAGACCGGGTCGACTTGATTTTCGCAGAAGACGTCCAAAGCGGGATAGAGCCCAGAAAGCGCGTGGTGGCCCTGATGAGGTCAGACCTTATCTTGCGGGGCCTTATCAACTCTCAGCCACATATCAAGCGGGTCGTTGATCGTGTGCGATACCTGTTCGACAAAAGGTCTAACATGGATCCTTTTGATCTTCCAGAGGAGCCGGCACATCAAAGAACCGCAAACTTTGTCGCCCAAATCCCAGACAAGCCACCATCAACCATCGAATCTGGGAGGGTGGAGTGGTCGTCCGAAGAGACAGAAAGTATTCAAGAGGCCTTAACCTTCTGGACGAAGCTCCCCTCAAAAAACCAAATACAAAGTATGTTCGAGACGTCCAGCGTGCTGAGGGACATCTTCCGTAATAACAGCTTCCAAAGAATTCAAAACAAAGTTAAGAACGAATTCCGGAAGATGTCCAAGCCCTAAGTTTTCTGTCTTTCTCGGAAGTGCAATCTCCGTCTGGAATCTGTTTTGTTGCATTCACGTTGTGTTAAAATTAAGTTGATATTTGGCACCGGCTGGAAGAGCTATGAAGACCACTTCAACATTCCACCATCGGCAATCGTTGTTCACACGATTCCTCGCCGGTCTTCGCTGCTTCCACCCCGTGCCTTTTTTGTTTTTTGGTCATAATTGTAGTATAAGTGGATTGACACGGCTGCCGACAGCTGCCACTGCCCGGGTAATATGGTTGTGCACATGCGTAAGGTACTGGCCAGACCGTGGGTTGGTGTTGGAGTTTGTCACTTGCTTTTATTGTGTTCTATTTTTTTTGACACGGCGGAGCTTATCCGGTTACAGTTTGCCCCCTTCAGGATCAAGGATATGCTCATTGCTACGACACCGATAACTTGAAATTATTGATATAGTTTAAAATAGTAATTTAGTTCAGCCAAGCTGAACTCTGTAAAATATGACTGTAAAAAGAATTGTATTATACGACAAACTAAAGTATTTTTTATTTATTTTAAATGGTATTGTATATAGAATTGTACATATTTTAATTGTAAATAGGCCATTGTACATATTGTACATATTGTAAATAGTTCCCGGCCACAATGAGTCCGGCTGGTTACCGGATGATACCCTCCAGGGACTGAGCAGTTTGTCAGGGATAAAACAAAAGCTGGGGTACCCAGAAACCCCCGGGGCGTGCCCCACAAACACGCTCAGTCTCTGGGTAGAACTCTTGTCGTTTGATACGGCAAGGGGGGGACTGGGAAACCAGAGTAATATGTTTAGAAAGAATCAATCAATAAACTTTATTTTATTTACCCTTGATGAAATTGAACCTGTAAGTTAACCTAAAAAAACCGGTTTTTGGGGAAATTAAATTACAAGAAAGGTTACTGAAGACCTATAATTTTGCCAAACAACTTCAAAATCACACACAACATAGCCAAAGAACTGCTCTATCTTATTATAGCTTTAATAAAAGTTTTCAAATTATTTGGCAGATGTCAATCAACCAGTATTTGCATTTTTCATGTGCAAAAATGTTAATTGTTTATTTTCAAAATACCTAAATTTAAACGATCATAACTTCTACACCCTTAAAGATTTTGGAAAATCAATTTACCAACATATACATAAATTAAAGGAATTCTAAACTGCAAAATTTCAAATTGTTTGGTTGAAAGTAGAAAGAGTTATGATGTCCAACACATAAGTAGTATAGGCAACACTATCTCTAGAACAAATACTAGGTAACTTTGGAAGGCTAGAACTTACCAACCTTAAAGACTTAAGCTAAACAATTTACGTCACAATAAAATAAAAAAATATGTGCTTTTACATAATATTAACTAGAGGTCTAGATTTGTTCTTTTGTGTTTTCAGTAAGACATCAAACTTTGTCAAAAATGCAAAAAGTCGATTTTTTCGAAAATTTAAGGGTACTTTAAAGTCGATTCGCGCCAAGGAATTTTGACAAAAATAACTGAAAAAAATATATGTTAAACAGCAAGGAATGTTCTTTAAAACTTTGTTTACAGAAAGCTCTAATTCAATTTTAAACGTGAGTTATAAAGTTTTTTGTAGAGGCACCCCTTTTTTAAAAAAAAATGTTGAGTTCCCCTCTTAAGAATTTCTTTGAATAGCCATATCTCCTCAGCAATTCTACTTTAGGATCTCTACTTAGAATCAAAATGTTCCTCTTTTTGAGATCTTTCTAATGGTATATTACATGATTGATTTAAAACAAATCTCAATTTTTAATTGAAGAAAAACGTTTTTGTTGAGAACCCCTCTCACAGAAAAAAATGCTGCCATCCGAGAGAAAAAAAATTCTAACACCAACACAATTTATCCAAATAAGGCAAAAACTTCAGAATCGTACCTTTAACAACAGAGGAACAACATGTAAAGATATCTGCCCTTAACCCTCTATTTTAAGGATTTTGATATTTTTCAAATTAAGAAAATTTTCAAGTAAGTGAAAAAAAGTCATCCAAACCTCACATATGGAGTAATAAGTGTATACCTTTACAGCATTTTTTCAAAACAAAATTTTCAACTTTGCTATTTTAGAGGGTTAGTGCTGGGTACTCCGGGGCACGAGGGTTAAGCGAGCTAACGCCGCTGACACAAAGTTTGAGCCGATATGGAACATTTTAAGATACATTCTCCCAATTTGGTGGAGTTCCCCTCCCAAGCGATTTTCAAAGGCCCATAACTCCTATGAAAACAAACCGATTGACTCCAAATTTTCACAGAGCATAGAACTTGCCTCTGTAAACTACCATATGAAAGCGCTGAGCGAAATATTAAATTTCAAAATTTTTATGGCAGGTTAAAGGTCTCCAGGGTTAGAGGAGGGGAAATCAACGGTGGAAGAACCTAATTAGGGCTGTGAGAGAACTACATTTGCAACGTACAGATTTATATGATTCATTGTAATAATTTTAAGATTTAGGATTGTATATTTATTGATATAGTTAGATTGTTAGTTACTAATTGATCATGTATGTATGCATTTATTTATTTATTTATTTATTTTTATTTTACTTTTCTCGGCATATTAGCATGTATTTGCTAGGGGCCTAATCAGCCTCATCAACCTGAGTTGAAATAAAGTTACTTACTTACTTATCTTCTTCAAACTTGCACTGCATCTCTTCAAAATCAGTCATACAGTGGCGGCACTTCCGTTTTGCTCCTCCAACTGACTCTTTGAACCGACCCAATAATTGAGCTGCTGGAGTGTCTGCAACAACTGCTAGCAAAGCACCTCTGAGATGTACCATTCCACCATGCACATTGAAGTCTATTCCATCATCTTGTCCGAGCTTCTTCAGTTCTTCCAGCTACTCACACATTTGAACTCCGATCATCGTAGAGACAGCGACTTTCGCCAGAAGTGTGGCTTACCCGATTGTCCTAATGATTAAGTGTACACATCAGTGAATTCACTAGTTAAACACGTTCGGTCAAAACACCGTTCCCTCTTGGACTGCAGTTACGATGATGTTAGCCCCCAGGTTGAAGAATCTGAAGATGATCCATCAGGTAAAGCTTGTGACAAATGCTGTGAACAGTGTTAACCCAGATGCTAGGAATGTATCACAGTGATCAGTATGCAAAATCTCCTTAACATAATTGTAAGGAGAATTTCATTTATATCAATACTGTTGAGCTGCAGACTGCAGGCAAAAATAGACCCCTATTTCAGTTCTTGATTGAAAATATTTGTGTAAAATTTCTTCATTCTGATTGGCTGAGAGCAGTGCACTTCAAGTGTAACACCAGGCAAATTACACTTTGTAATTCTAGGTTATGATTAACTGAAAGACAATAGGCCATTTTCTAAGAAAATGATACATAAAATAATGACGAAAACTTTGCCCTGAAACTTTGAATGAGGAAAAATGACATCAAGCTGATCTTCCGGCACTTCCTCAACGCAAATTTTTCATGTTTATATTATTAATAAGTAATCATGCGGTTTTCCTCATCCTTAATTTGGAATTGATTTGCATGAGTGAGTTTTTCAAAAAGCTGAAATTGCACCTGCCAAAGTGGCTCACGCAATTTCCGCTTTTTGAAAAACTCACTCATGCAAATTAATTCCAAATTGAACTCGAAACTGTATGATTACCTATATACAGACAGACTGAAAGAAAGAGGTTTAAAAAAAGTTACTTGTTTTAATTTTGCAGCCTCCAATCCTGGGTCAGGCAGTGACAGTTGTGTGTTAGGTCACTTGTTGGCTGATCCCGAAACTGGCTCAGAGAGCTCAGAGAGTGATGTTGACAATTTTTGGTCTGGTGTTCTACCAAACTCAGCCAGTTGTAGTGATGAAGGTGAAATTTTGGAGGGTAACAGTGAAGAATCAGATTATGGTGAAGAGACTGAACCTCATCCACTCCCTGCTTTAGAAATTCTAAACAGGTTTTGCTTAAAAATCAGAGAAGAAGCATTGCTAAGTAACAATGCTGTGGAAAGAATAAGAATCATCACTGTTTCACTTTTGAAGAAAACAGCCCAACAGAGCAAAGACAAAAAGTCAACAAGGTTCTACAGGATAATGGTAGAGATCCCAGCACTATGCCTGAGCTACAAGATGCATTCAAGCCATCACCGTGGGAGCATGGGTCTGCCGAACTTATAGAGCGTGGAGACTATAGAAACTTCTTTCCAAATATATCCCCTCAAGAAATTACATTAGGTAAAAGGAGACAATGGAAGAAACTTTAAAATGGTAAGAGGAGGATAGCTGAGCATCCAGAAAAGTTTTATTATGTTTCCCTTCTTGCCTTCTTGGAGATCTTGCTGAATAATGAAAAGATTTTAGGGATGGTTGCAGAGCCCAAAGTCAGTGAATCCGAGAGTGGCTTGTTAAGTGACATTATGGATGGAACAACTACGCAAACTCATAAATTATTTCCCTCAGATTCCCAAAGTTTAAAGATCATACTCTATTATGATGATGTGGAGATCACCAATGAACAAACCAAGCGAAAGCACAAGATGTCAATGTTTTATTTTCAGCTGGCAAACTTATATCCCAAGTACAGATTGAAGCTGAAATCCATTAACCTTTTGGCAATTGTTGAATATCGATACCTAAAGAAATATGGTATGGATGCAATTTTGACACCATTTGTGGAAGAACTGAAGAAGCTTGGACAAGATGATAGAATAGACTTCAATGTGCATGGTGGAATGGTTCCATTAGAGATGTCTTCACAGTAATAATGTTGTTGTGGTGCTATGACGCGTGTTTCGTCACGAATTACGTCATTATCACATCACAATGACGTATTCATGACGAAGTATGCATCATAGCATCACATATGCAACATAAAAAAAACTACAATTTTGATTTTATGCAGATCTGTCTTTTCTCCGTTGTGAATGCATTCATTGTTCTCCCGTTTAAACCCCCTTAATTTGACCGTAGATGGTCATGTGGCGGGAAGTTTCAAATTTCTTTAATTACCTGTAACTCTACGCCGTCTTATCCAATCGAGATGAGGTTTTCACGGTAAATATTGCTATTCTATGACAAAAATGCCTGTACCGTTTTGAACCCTGCTTTTCAAATTTTTTGTGTTACTAAAAATAAGTGTCATTTACGTCATCATACTTTCAAGAAAAGTCAAAAATACCTTTAAAATGGTAACAATATAAAGAAAATTTTCCCCAATTAAGATGTTCTAATGTCTTGCTTCATTGAAAATACAAACTTCTTCTCTGTGAGCCAAAATTAAACTTAGGAACCTTCTGGGAGGAAAAGCCTTAACAACGGACCATCGTGATTGGTGATGGTGATTTTACTGTGGGAGGAGGGGTCAGTATGACAGGATTTAACGGAGTTATTGCCTTAGGTCCTTGTAAGATGGACCTTTAATTCAAATTTGGTGCCACATTGAAGGGGTTTAGGGGAGTAGAGGGCACTGTTACCGTTGTAGAATTTCCTAGACTCGTTGGGAAATTAACTTCCGGCTGACTGGTGTTCATCTCTTCAAGTTTATTTCTAGCTGGGGAAAGGGGACACAACTGAACTGCATCATTTCCATTTTTATTTGACACTGATCATAGTGATCATTTTCTAAATCAAGTTGTTTTCTTGTTTCATTGCTTGTTTGCACGACACCCATAAGCATTGAATGTCAACCAGGATTCTTCCTCCTCGGTAAACCTAAAACGGAGTCTTTAAAGAGAGATTACAGAGAAGCTCTCAATACCTTTTTTGCATGCAGAGGGTTGCCTCAACTCTCTGACTCTATAAAGGTTGACATATACCTTCGACTCAAGATGAAGAGTCAAATAGTTACCAGCACATTGTATGACAGAGCGAAGAAAACCTTTAGTTACACCATCGAGTATTGTGACAGTAGTGGAAAGACACAACTTGGAGATGTATGCTGTTATGTCCACTGCCAAGATAAGTTTGTGGCAATTATCAACCAGTTCAGGACAGTGCCTGGATGTATAATAAACTATAAGGACCTCAATGTAGTAAAACACATCTCACAAGTAGTGTATTCCAACACATTTACTGTTGTACAGTTGGAACAGCTGAAGCAGATTTGTTTGAAAGTGGAAATGTGTGGAAGGAATGATGTTTATGTGAGCAGATTTCCTAATCTGGTGGAAAGGAATTAATACACTCACCAAAAATGGATCAAGGACAATTTCAACTCTATCAGCAAACTGGCAAAGTCATTGAAGGATCTTGATCAAATTTTAATTCACATTTACATGCACCTTGCCTAAAACAATTACATGTATTTATTGATACCTGATAATCTTTTATAGTTTTAAAATACAAAGAAATTGGCAAGATTGTTATCAATAGCTATAAGTTTGCCATCTGGGATTCCATCTTTTGACTAACACATCCAACTCTCAGACTTAATCAGGTGGATCCCACCTATTTAATCATCTTGGAATCTTATTTCCTTTGTCAATTCCAGAATCCTACATTTATTATCTGGGATCCTGTCTATAGCTGGGATTTCATGTATCTTTTCTTGGATCCTACCTGTACTCATCCTGGAATCACAATTTTATAACCCAGACCCAAACTTTCCAACCTGGGATTTTAACTACCACCCGGGATATTGACTTTCCACCTGGGATCGCAACTAGCATATATGGGATCCCACCTATCCCACCCAGGATCCTGCCTTCCCTACCCGGGATCCCAACTGACATACATGGGATCCCACCTATCCCACCTGGGATCCCGACTTTTATTTTACATGGGTATTTGTGACCTTCCACGGGAAAACATACATTAACGGCTTCCCGCTAAAACGGGAAAAAATAACGGCTTACAAACGGCAAAAGAACGGCTCATCAAGGCGTTAAAACGCCTTGCTCATCTGTTTAAACGGGTAACAAGTAATTTCAAACGTTTGAGCGTAAGCGTTTTAACGTCAGCACATAGCCGTTGTAACGGCTAGAGCGAAGCGTTATAACGAGTGTTGAATATTCTTATCGTTCGATTGTAGCCATTAAAACGGATAGCCCGAACCTTTACAACGGATAAACTTTTGAGCAGACAACAAGCGGGCTTCTCAACTACTCAAAGAGAAAAGGATTGGTTCTTAAGTTGTAGTAATGTTTCAAACTTACACTTTTTAGATCTGCTTCCCTCCACTCATTGTAAGCTCACGTGTTGTTGTCTCCGCTCGTCATCAGCCATCCGAAACTTGTAACAGGTCGAACGCGAATGTCAAATTGGAAAAAAAAGCGATTCTCAGCTACACACAGAAGTCTGTATCGACTAAGTAACGTGTTTATTTGGCAAATTATTTTTGTTTTAAAATAAGCCCCCTCCTATTTGAATGTTCCAAGCCAAAACACGACTCCATCACGGCATGAAATTGAGGTGTATTGTAGAGGCCTGGAAACGAGAATCTCGATGACAACAACTGATGCGTCTGTGACTGCACGCGTATTTTGAGAGAAAATTCAAACAGTTAGACAAAGAAGCATGGCAGATCTCGTCCCAGAAATAGAAGAAAGTCCAAATCGGTGATAATTTCCTTCGGATCTTATTGTTTGTTTAGGAAGTCTTAGAAATGCAAATCACTTAGCTTCAATCGGGCTAGGCACGTGCTGAAAAAGTTTGATTACATAACAATGTCACATGCTCTGACGAGCACAAAAAAGATGGCGGTATTGGATCAAGATAACACCCAGTACAGCTGTAGCAGGCGAACACGGAAAATGATTGACGGGAACTTTTGCGAATCGACTTTCAGAAAGCTGGACCATTATAACATAAAAATTTTCCTGGGAAGGAGATTCAAGTTACTGTTTCACTGACGAACATTTGCAATTATTCCGCTATGTCATAGCTTCGATCAATCGTAAGTGATTCAAGATTTAAGTAAGCTTATGTTTGTATTCTCCATCAAATGTCAATTAAATAATTCAGAGAATTATCGTGTCTACTTCTTGCTGTTTGAGCGGTTTGTTTAATGAGCGGGTGTTTAACCAGCATTAGTTAAAAAATGCATTATGATCGAACAGTTAGTAGGGTCATCACATCAGATTTACCAGCCGCTTTTTTTGAACCGTTAAAACTTTTTCTTACGTAAAATTTGACGACTTCCCATAGCCGTTTAATTAACGGATGCCTTTCGAAGCCGTTAAAACGTTTGTGACATAAAATTAACGGCTATCATTAGCCGTTAAAACGGCTCTTTATAAAATGTTTAACGGATGATGTTTGCCGTTTTAACGACATCCGTTAAAAATCAAACGGGTTGCGTTAAAATGTTAACGGGTTTTCATAACGTTAAAACGGGTAATAAACGGAATGTTAACATTTTTAGGCGTTTTTAACGGGAAACCGTTAATGTATGTTTTCCCGTGGAAGGTCACATTTACAACAGCTTAGAGCTAGTATGTCAAATTTTCTCGTTTATCTCAACATGCTGATAGACTTTCCGCTAAAAGTGGAGTCAAGACTGTTCAAATCCTCTTTTTTGGGTTTTGGCGCCAAAACATTGAGTTGTAGTACTCATTACGCATGCATAAATGTTGTCTGCGTGTGAGATGAAGATTTACTTGAACAGTGTTATTTCAGTTGAGAAAAAATGTGAAAGTAATGCATACTATGCAACAACTTTGGGCTTCTATGTCTATTTTTTTCGTTTTTCTCAACGTCCTGATCGATTTTATTTTGAAAGCGGAGTTCAAATCCTCTCTTTTTGGTTTTGGCACCAAAACGTAGCGTTGCAGACATTACACATGCATAAATTATGTAAGCGTGTGAAAGTGAGATGAAGATTTAAGATCAGACGTCATCTTGCAGATAGCGAAATTGGGGGTGCTGATTTCAAGACCCTTACAGATAGAGATCTTAAAGATTTGCTGCCAAATTTTTTATTGAGGAAAAAGCTGCGGGCATTAGTTAACCATGTGAGTATGCTCATCAGTAGTCAGTCATATATAATTGATTATCTTATGCATGCCTAAGCTTCCCTGTAAGGGCTCCTAAACTTGTTCCAGCCAGGGCTCAAAATTGTGACTTGCTGCTCATTTATGCAAACATTGAAATGCAATGAAACTGCAAGCTGGTAACTAGACTTAAGTATTTCAAGGAAATCATTCTGTTTGGAGACTCGCATTTTGTTCCCACAGAGTAATTTTTAAATATGACAAGAAACTCATTCTTTTTATGTAAGAAGTAACCTTGACAAAAAAAAACCTTAGTCCTTAAAAAAGTAAGTGATCAGTCACCTTCACACACACAAAAAATAATTTAAGTCCTGCCACCTGAATAATTATTCCGGACTTCAAATTATGAGTAATGCAATGGTCATACAAATTAACTACAACAAAACAAAAAGTAAATTTTGTTCATTTGTTTTAAGGTACTTGAACATGGTACGGCAATTGCTGATCGTGATGATGAACAGGAATTAATACAAACACAGCAAGACACAAGGAGCACCAGCCCTTGCACGTCAGATATGTCTGATCTTGAAAAATCAGAGGTATGGCACAGGATACAATGTGTGCCAACAACATTAATTTCGGTTCACCATGCATTATGAAAAGTGACAACACACTGCTTAGAAAGTAGCTTGGATTTCAGAATACCTCCACATATAAATTAATATAGATACATACAGACACATGCATTTTAAAGGCAGTCATTGTGGTTTCATTGAATATCGCTCTATATCAGCATGCATTTACTAAACTAAACACACAGTTATGTGTACACACACACACACACACACACACACATATATATATATATCTGTCTTATTTGAAAAGAACATACCTGCA
>JAHPZR010007114.1:2500-10000 GCA_019787425.1 Platygyra sinensis | reverse complement strand
TGTTGAGTGTACTATAAATAGTGAAACCTCCGGTTTCAAACTTCTCTGGTATAGTGTGGAAGGGGCCTTAGTGGCGAAAAGAAATTCTCGAAAACAAAAAAAGAAAAACGGAAACGGGCAAGTTCCGCAAGCTGTGGCGAGCCCCTTTTTTGACAGGTTCACCATCTTCGGAAACGACATGACAGGCATCTATATGCACAAGACCAGGCTGGAGCTGAACAAGCCCGCGTACATAGGCATGACTATTCTAGATGTACGACTTGGTGTACGACTTCTTCTACAACTACCTGAAAGCCAGATACGGACCGAAGTACGAGCTTATCTACACGGCCACAGACAGCTTGCTTAAGCTTAAACATCCAGACAGAAGATATACACAAAGACATGAAGGAAAATTTATGATTGCATGACACAAGCAACTACCCCAAAAACTACCCACTTCACCATAACATGAACAAAAAGGTTCTGAGAAAGATAAAGAACGAATTCGGAGGTTTATCGATAGACGAAGTCGTGGCGATGAGGTCCAAGATGTACTCAATTAAAAAAGCAGTTAAAAAAATATAAGGAGGCCGAAGGGGGTGAAAAAGATGTGATTGAAAAAGAGATAACGCACGAGCACTACAAAAAAGCTCTTTTCAAGAGGAAACAAATAGACGCACAAAATGAAAACCTTGCGGAGTGAGGGCAACAAGATGTACGGAATATGCATGAACAAGATCTCGACATCTCCAAAGCGATGGATAGCAGATGACGGCGTGCACACGCTGGCATAACCGGCAGCTCTTCACAACAACTAACAACTAACAGCTCTTTACGAACAGATCCGCGCTTGGGACCGTCAGACACATAATAGATGGCAGGCTCATTAGGTTTGGTTACATTTCTTTCAATCTGGCAGACTTTGAAAGACCAGATAGGGTCAGTGGCTCTTTTTGTCCCGCCATCAAGTTCGCCAGGCTCAAACAAATATTTCACATTGACAAGAGGTGGGAGTTTTTTTTTTTTTTTCGTTCAATCCAACAAGCCTGGAATATTTTGTTGATGGTTTTGAGGTGACTGCCTTCTCTTTGATTGAAACAGCAGGCTTTTTACCAATCAGACTGGTCACCTCATTGTTCAGCGCACTGACAACATCGGGGTGCCCTTTCACCCATGCAGTAGACCGCTGGCTATCAGGCAGGAGCATTTCTACGGCATACTGATGACCTAACAAGCGCTCAGCAGGCGTGCGGTTGAAACTCTCGACAGTGGCCTGATCTCTGAGAATCTCAGTGTGGCCGCGGCGAAAGTATGTTTTGTGGCTTTCCATTTCTTTGGTCAGGCTCCCCATGAATTCGAGGCCAAGGTCAACCTGGACCATCTGTGGCCGCATCAAAGGACTGCGTCATCGACATGAAAGGCTTTGCAACTTCGGCAGAGTCTTTCGAGGTTAGAGGCTCTGCTTCTTTGTAACGGCTGGCGACGTCGACAACGGTCAGCACATATTAGTAAACCTTTGTTCCATGAGAAATTTTGTCATGGGGCGGAAAAAGAAAGTCCGCTTGGTGGACCGAGTTGGGAGTCGCTACGTCGAATTTCGGACGAGGAACGTATCGCCATGCACGTAGATAAATCTGCTGGAGAGTCTGCTTGATGAGTCACTGCTTGGCAGCATCTTCAAGAACTTTTGCGGCTTCGGCTAATTTGTTGATGGCAGAGGTGCCTTCCCAGTAGCCCTGGGGACTGTAGTAGATTTTGGCGAACTTGGCATACATTATTTTACCGCCGCAAAAGTTCAAAGTAAACGAAAAGCTGCGTATCCAGGCGCGAACGCGCCACAACCGACAAAAAGAAGCTCGTCCCGTTTCTGCAACTCGCTTAGCTGATACATTTCAGAGAACTTTGGCTCTCTGGGCATCGTCAATTTATAGTTGGGGTGTGCCTGGTTATAAAGCTTGAAAGCGTAATCAGTGTTGGTGAAGTTCTGCTTCGCCTGAGTTTTGATTTTCTGTTGGTTTCAATCCAGTCAAGGAGCTGCGTGCGCTCGCGCGTGTATTTTGCCATCGCCGCCTGATAAGCTTCTAGTGCTTTGTCATGCCGTGTTTTCTCGTCTAACGCAGCCTGACCATCATCACCGGCCAAGTATTTTGCAAGAAAGTTGCTGCCAGTGAAAGCCGCGGCGTTGAGAACTGCGAATCCAATTATAATCGCAATGGTGGCCATTTTATAGACAAGGTTATTTTTTTTTCAATCAGGAATAATCTTTTGGTCTTGGAGATACTGTTTTAGCGCGATGCTGCCTGCCATGAACTTGGCGTAGTTCATGACATTGGCGCTGGGGTCGGCTGTCATGTTCTCTTTCACGACCTTTTTCGAAATCCAACCGATGCCAGCGGCTAAGCCGGTCTAAGTTGTTGCGTCCACGATTGTTTTCACAAGCTTGTGGTCAGACAGGTGTGATATGTTTAAAAAAAAAAAAAATTTTTTTCAATTGATTTATTCTTCTAATTCATCATAAAAAAACTCTTGAAATTGGTCGCATGGGACAGGGGCGGCTTCACAGTTTTATTCTTCTGGCGAAGTGGAAATGATATGCCAGCTGGTTATTTTGAAAGACTTTAATGTGAAGTTGACCCAGACCAAAACAATTCCACCGACGGCTGCATGTTTGATTAAGGGACCGTTCATTTTTTAAGAGAAAGGGGGGGCTGGTGGGATTTAGGGGGGGGGTCACCCCAAAAAAATCGGCCTTAAAGGGGGGGCCATCTAAAAAAAAATAAGGGAAGAGGGGGGGTCACTTAAAATATTTTACTGATACTTTAAGATGGGATATGTTTTACTATTTCTTAAAAAAATATATCCCCACAGAAATAAACAAAGAAAGTTTTTAAATCTATTAGTGTTAATGCTGTCGCATTAGATTTTGTACAGCGGTATTTTGTGATATAGTTACCAGTTTTCCGCTCGGACAAGTGTCCCATGTTTTTCCAAGCTTGCACGTGTTTCACTGTTCGAGACAAGGTTGTACCTCGGCGGATCTATGCGAATTTCACAGCGTTAAATTTGTTGTATTTCAAGGATCTTATCGTCAACGGTCTTTACTCGTCCTATACACGGAAATGGAGGGCGTTGTAAACAAAGAAACTTACGGGGCGATTAAAGGTACAAACAGTTTTGTTTAGCCAAGTGTTTGATCTTCAGAACAGTATTTGCTATAACGTTTCCACGGCAACAGACTGCAATTTTAAAGCTACGGAACTTAAGGTGATTCCTCAGTATTGCATTGCGAATCCCTACTGCGTACGATTTATTCGTCATTAGCGCCCGCAAATGAACGCATGCACGTACACAACGAAAGAAATTTCCCTCAAGCTAAGTTCGATGACGAAATAAATGTTCCTTTTCTTTTAAACGAGCATGGTGGCCTATGTTTTATCGCACAATAATAGTGTACATATTATCCTCTTTAATTAAAAAAAAAATAAAAAATTCTACCGGACAGAAAAAAGATATGGGTGAAAGCGCGCAAAAAACCGTACTCTGGAATGCAAATTGACTGCGAAAACAAAGACTATATGAACGCTTTAATTTACGTCCACGTCGTTTTAAATGATGTGATTTTTTCACAAATTTCATATGATATTGTTCTATGTACTCGACACCTTCTACCTGTCAGGTTTTTTCCCAAGTATTAGTTAAATAACTATGCATCCACTTACCTCAAAATATAACTTGGACCGATCAATAGCACGTGATTAGCACCAGGACAGGCATAAATTGAATAAGATTGGCCCGTCACATCTCTGAAGTGAGAATGGTGACCCAGCATTATTATTGTGTTTTTCGAAACAGTGCTTGGTAGAAAACATTCAAGGAAAGTTTAAAAAAAAATCATCGGTAACTTTAATTTCTGAGGAATCGCCTTAATGAACAAAAAAGGGTTTCTTTCTTTAATTTTCCTCTCTGTATTGTTGGATTTTTTAATCTTTTTTTCTTATTTTTCCCTTAAAGCTTATCAAATGCAATATAGGTAACATAGCAGTTGCTTGACTAAAATACTTCAATAGCCAAAGCTACCTGCAAGCTGATAAAGGCCTGTAAACTATCTTGAAGAAATAAAGTTACTGTTAAAACACACTTATGTCCAGGATTGAACGCAGGTATTGTTTAATTAGTACTTCATGTTTGGCAGGGTTATTTGAAATTTTCATATTACTCCATATTGGACAGAATTGTGTGTGTTTTGGTGACTTTTTACCAATGAGGACACTTAGTGATGCCCATCATAAGGAGTTTGAATCTCATTAGCGTTCAATCCGGGACATAACTCTTAAAACATTGGTTCTCCCTGCTAATCTTCTTCAAGCTCTTCCTCGTCGCTTATGCTGCTGTCAAAGTCGCTTTCGCTCTTTTCAGGCAGCGCATACTCCTCAGGATACAGGAAGCAGTACACCTCATCTCTAACCTGTGGCTTGAGCTTGTGATTGTTCTGTTTCCTGCCGCATTGCTGAAGTGGTTTGATTGCAAAGACTGTGTAATATATGGCACATCAAAGCACAACAAATCTTGTTTCTTGATAAGCAAAAGTTTTTCGTTTTATACTTTACGCATCTCGATGTAGTAGGTTTCAGTAAGAAGAGGGCAGAGAAGAGTGGGCAAAGGAAAGCCAGAAGGCGACGGAGAAAAATTATGAGGATTATTATTGGAAAGAATTTTCGAAGATCCGACAAAACTGAAAAAGCTCCGAGTGCCAGAACTAAACAAATACCTCAAACACCATAGACTAGACAAGCATCTGAAGAGCACCAAAAATGACAAGGTTAAGGTAATTACCAGACACTGGCTTCTCCAAATGAATCCTGAAGGAACTGATCTGCTACAAACAGGATTGAAAGAAACAGATGAAGCTGAAAATGAACCTTTGCTAGACAGTGATAAGGACGATAGCGATGAAGACGACAACGGTGGAAGCGAAAGCAGCAGTGATGAGGAGAATGAAAATGATTGCATTGACTCTGGTGGCAGAGACGAATCGAGTGATGTCATTCTTGCCTTCATCGATGACGAAGAAGAAGTTGAGAGGCCAGCCACAACATGTTCGGGAAGAGCTATAACCAGAAGATCAGAAATTGATTTTTCTTTCTCTTATTTTTTCAACGAATTCAGAGCGAGCTGGCACATTTCTTTTTTGCTGACTTTATAGTATACAGTAGAAAGTGACAGATGCAACTGTAGTATGAATGGTAATACCTTCATAATGCCAAAAACATACTGTGCTACTGTACAGTATGTATAGCTAGTTTAATTTTTCTTTCTTTTAATTTGTGTTTTTTTTTTAACCGAAGAGCACTCTGTAGTATAGGGATTGTAAATTTCGTCTTCATAGTGAACACAATAACGTCAAGCAGGGGAAAAATAGAGAATATTAAAAAGGTAAAATCTTGAGGGAGGGTTAAATATATTTTGTGGGGGGGGGGGGGGGTCATCCAAAAAAATGACTGATATAAGGGGGGGCCATGTGAAAAAATTGGTAAGCTGAGGGGGGGTCATGCGATTTTTAAATGGTGTTTCCCAAATTCCACCAGCCCCCCCTCCCCCATAAAAAATGAACGGTCCCTAAGGCCACTGGGATGTCAACTTTCGGCGCCATTGTTATTAAAAAAGAATGAAAAGTTGAATTGATTTTTAATCCATCGGGCAGATACCTACATTTCTTTTAGGGACGATATTAACAGGTGATGATGGGGAAGCCTGAGGCGCGGAAAACAGGTGATGGTGGGGGATTCTGAGGCGGTTTTTTTGGTTAAAAAGCTTTTGATCTCTTCGCGGTTGTAGTAGATCCCAACCAATGAAACGAAAATGCTGTGTTGTTGTTAGAACGTTTCTGGTGGTCTCACTCACCGGTTGTTCAGCAACTGGAGTGGCAACCACTGGCTATTTGAGCTGACTGATTGCAATGCGATCTGAGCCTTGGCTAAAGCTCTTTTCTGGTCCTCGCGAGCCCGTTTCGTTTTCTGAGCGACAGCTTTGCCGGCAGCTACCCGTTTAGGTTTTTAGGTGTTGTGGTGGGGGGTTTTGAAGTCACTTGTTAGCTCGGGTCAACAGATTGTTGATTCTCTGAGTCTGCCATATATTGGTGATCAAATTATACCTTATTGAGAATTAGCCAGCAATGTTCAGTAATTATTATGCAGTTACTGAAAATGAAAATGAAAATAATGAAAATAATGAAAAAAATGAAAATTCATTTGCTTAGCAGTTCTTATAACACTAAGCTATTGTGGGGTAGTCAGAACGTTTCTGGTGTTCTTACTCACCGGTTGTTCAACAACTGGAGGGGCAACCACTGGCTGTTTGAGCTGATTATTTGCAATGATGATCTGAGCCTCGGTTAAAGCCTTTTTCTGCTCTTCGCGAGCCTGTTTCATTTTCTCAGCGACAGCTTTGCCGGCAGCTACCCGTTTTGGGTTTTTCGATTTTGTGGTGGAGTTTTTTGAAGCTACTTGTTGGGTCGAGTCGACAGATTGTTCATTTTCTGTGTCTGCCATATATTTGGTGAACAAATTATATCTAATTGAGAAATTAGCCAGCAATGTTCAGTAATTATTTACCAGTTACTGGGGATTGCTTAGCAGTTGGCACTTCATCTAAACCAGCAAGCGGATAGCCGTCCCCATCACGAGAAGGGTGGTGTCGCTCTTCAAAGCTTAAATCTACATGTTTTGCAGTGATCAGAATCGCGTTGGCAACAGCGGGCAGACGGCCACATCTCAGCGCAAGAGCGCCAGACAGTGCGGACATCTCTTTTGTGACGATGTAATCGTTTTTCAGCTCATTCTACAGAGCTTAGGAATCCTTTATCCGCACTACCATACTGAGCGCTTTTGTGGCAAACGACAGAAAGCTTTCAGTCAAGGTTTCGGTTGTCTTGGCGCCAACGTATGTCTCGTACCTTTTGGTAAAGCTTCATGACGACTTTGTCTTAAAACAACTCACCTGATCATGTGTGGGATTCACGCCGATTGCTTCCTTGCATTTGCGTGTGGAAACCAGAATCGCAAGTTGCTCACGGAAAACTGGAATGTCAGGACCAGGCGCAGGCAAACTTGCAGACTCAACTTTCAGCAGGTTCATGACGTCAGCCAAAACAGGATGATGCCTGCGTGAAGAGCCGTAAATCCGTGCTTGACCAGCTCTCCTGTCCGGCCTCTCACGTCTTTTGAAGCGGCGCAGTCATCAAGGACGATGAGAGTGTAGGTGCCTTCGGTGGGTCTGTCTCAGCGAACCGGTAGAGAGAATTGTTATAGGCGAGGGTTGGGCAGATGAGAACTACGTAATCAAACTTGCCAAAAAATTTTTCCGAATCTCTTGTACCCGCAGTGTAAGGCTCAACAAACAAGAGGAAAAGACCTTTCATTGATCTTTATTGAGTGTTAACTTGGATATTTATTCTCGTGTCGGTTCCTCTGTTGATCAGGTTCACTTTAAAACGGGTCGCGTGGTCATATGCGAACATTT
>JAHPZR010007111.1:0-10335 GCA_019787425.1 Platygyra sinensis | reverse complement strand
GGATTGACTAAATCTATACATTATTCACTATTTCTTTTTTCCAGAGATAAGTCGATTTCCAGTAAAACATACTTCCAAGAGCAATTGTTTCTTTAAAGTTTTAGACTGTTTCACAAGTCTACTGACCGTACTCATATATTCCATCTGATGTTCAACTCTGTACAGGTTTTTAAGCTTCCTGTAAAGTTGTTCGATAATATTTTGTGTTGAGGCAGCATTTCATTGTTATCAATATTGCAATTGTCAGTTCACATTTCCTTGTTCCGTGTTTTGCTGAGCTCTTTCTTGTTCTTGTCCTGTTTGTCCTACAGCATTGTGTGATCCAAATACTTGCATCTCAATTTCTTCCGCTTCAGCAATGTTTGTAGTTCTACAAGTTAACTCAACAAACGCTACTCGAAACTGCCTCAATCTGACCGAGTAAATAATTGGATTTAGTAACGAGTTCAGTATTGCCACCCATACGGCTGTAAAAACACATGCATACAAGGTTTGTATAGACATGATATTTCGATAGTTAAAAACGACTCTTAAGACGCACATAGGTATATAACAGATGAACAGCAATGAAACGATCACAGCTGTCAGTTTAAAAGCCTTTTTGTCTTTCAGAAATTTCTGCCTTGCCTCTTCCGTAACTTGCTGAGTTGAAAGTTGCTTTTCGTGTCGTCGAACTTCACGGTAGACAGTGATTTGGCAGAAAACAATCACCGCGAAAGTTAGGATTATAAATGTGTTATTAATGATGAAAAATAAATTCCTGTCAATCATAAGAGGAATGTGCAGAATAAGGGAAAAAAACCAAGCCAGTGCGGAACAAATTAGCAAACGAGCCTCTGTGACTAGTCCGGTACTGTACGAGAAAGTGTGCTTCATGGCTAGATATCTTTCCCCACTTATTAAGCCAAGGTGCATAAGAGAGGTATCACACAGAACATTCGTCAAAACTCGGGTGACTTTTTGCAATGTGCACGTTTTTGTTGTTGTCTCTCCCCGAACTAAAGTTATCATTAACGCTGTGAACATAGGTTGAACAATCACACCCACCATCAAATCGGTCGTGGCCAAACACGCGAGTAGTATGTTAGACTTGATGGCTCTCATTCGGGATTTTGTTTTCACGGCCATTATTACCAACGCATTTAAGGCAGCAGTGAATGGAAATGTGACGGAGCTGATTACTGCGAGGAAAATAAGAAAGGCTTTCAGTTCAGTAGCAGAAGATGGCGGTGGTCCTCCCAGTACAATGTAGACGATGCATCCAGGCGGTAACATCCTTTGGCTTGCAAGGCTTTCGTTCATTGCTTCTCTCTTTTGGTTCATGCGCTGAACTTCTAAAATCAGTGAACTTCCTTCTCTCTCTCTCTCCTGTCGTCTTGAAACTAGCTTCTCATTTATTGGCTTGCGTGTCTTGTTAAGTTTTATCTTTTCACCTGGCATTTTCCAGTTTTGATTTCATGTTTGAATTAATCTCTTTCTGTATTTGCATTTTTATTGTGATTCGTTGTTTTATTTCTACCTTATCGTTTCATTATTTAATTCTTTTTTTTAAGTAAGGTAAATTTGTTCTATAATTATAAATGCCGTTATCATTGCAGATCCATCATTGCGGATCAATCAAGATGCTTTGACAACGAATGACGTTAGGACGCAAAATCAAAGTTTGATTTAAGCCCGAAATCAGCGAACTATTTTACAAGTGTCCGTGGACGTGTTTGCATATGGTGGGAGAGAGATCTGCTTTTAAAAGATTTTACCATTAAAGTGCTATCGGAATATCTGAAGTATCTGGGTTTCTGTATATATCAAATTGATTTTTTGTCAGTTTACTGTAGAAATTATTGCACTTTTAACAGCTGCTAAAACCTAAAGGATATCCCGCGCGAAGTGTCAAACTGACGCAAAGCGCCGAAGGAGAAAGAAAGAAAAGCAGGTTGGTTATTTAAGAAGACTAGCTAACGCACAAACTCACACCAGAAGTAAACGGGGAGTAGATAACGAGCCCGAGAAGATCGATGTGAATGTTTTCTTTTTTGTAGAAAGCGACGAAAAAAAAAAGTTTTAAGAAAATATCTCACCCTGGTTAAAAAACAAACTTGATGCATCCTTCTTTGAAATTTAGTGATTTCTCAGGTTTACTTTATATTTCATGACCAGTTTTCACATCGATTTAATTTCACGATTTTTTAAATCTTTGGACATATGGGAGTCAGCCTCTTTGCGATTTGATTTTAAGAAAACAAATCATTTTATTTTTTGTAACGACAAAAGATTACACAAAATGCAAAAGCGTTGAAAACACGGAAAGAAAACTGTTGGTTGTTACTACTGTGTTTTCGTGTTACTCAGTTCCACGCTAATTAGTAACTTGTTCGACAAGACAAAGCGCTCAAAACAACAAACGCAAACAGACTCTTTGTTGCACGTTTTTCGGCAGCAGAATATACAGCTGAGATTATTACGATTTATCTTCAGTGGGAACTAGACTTTCTATTCAGTAAAACAACTGACAACATTGAGTTCCAAGTTGGTTTTATTTGATCAACTTGATTATCACTTTACCATCTCCTCGCCTTACTCCTTCATAATTTTCTTGTCTAGTGCCACCGTTAAACGAACCTCCACCCCCAGCGACAGTTCCCTTATGTTCTTTTGCTTCTACTCCCCCACCGGAGAATCCCCCTCCTCCCCCAGGGTACGTGGTGGTGGATCCCCCGCCACCGAAGCCACCGTTCAACCCCGTTTGGCTAACCCCTCCCTTGCTGCCATTGATGAAACTCTTTCCCCCTTCACTAGTCACGGACGATTCCCCGTCTCCCTGAAATCCCCCTCCTCCCGAGCCCTGAATATTGTCTTTCTTTACTGGACACAAATTTCCGCCGGATCCACTGTATCCTCCGTGATGTGTTCCATTCTCTGTTTTCTGGCCGTGATCTCCGTTAAAAGAATCATTTGCAGATTCGTATGCTGCTCCCCCACCCCCACCCCCAGCGACAACAAGTGGCTTGTTGCCTTCTTTGATGACGAATGTACCTCCACCCCCACCCCCGAGAATAGCTACGATGGAATTTCCAAGTATTCCCTCCTGTGCTACGAGAATTTATAACTTTTCTCCAGCATTTAATTTGAAGAAACCTTTAATTCTCGCACCGTTTCCTCCAACTAGCCGACCCAGTCCACTGCTCGAAGCGCCTGACGCGCCCCAGGCCTCCACGCTATACTCTCCTGCAGCGGGGACTCTCCATATTTGGATACCGTCCTCTAGTTGGACTTTACCCTCCAATGGAGTACCTTGGTACCCGGATGTATTGCTTGGACCTTCATTGCCCTTGGCACCGAGCGAAGTAAAGGTCACCAGTACGTCTGAAAGGAAAAAAATGCTTAATAATATTAACTAGTTTAAATCAGGAAATGAATTCTTAAAAGAACAGTTGTTTGTTACTAATAAAAGAACATCACATGTGACATCTAAATACTATATTAGCTGATGAGTTTTTGATGTAAGTGATGTAATGATTCACGATCTTGATATCAGCATGCAAGTCATACTTTAAAGAAAACGACAACACTTATGAGTTTGTAATACATGTTTCGACAGAAACTTCTGTCATCTTCAGTTAATTAATGTACAAAGCGTTACAAGTTGTACATTAATAAACTGAAGATGGCAGAAGTTTCTGTCGAAACATGTATCACAAACTCAAAAGTGTTGTCGTTTTCTTTAAAGGATTCACGTAGTGTAGTGTACACTCCGGTACGTTCGTGCGACAATCAAAAAAATCATAGAATTTCACTATGATTTGACCATACCTACAATAGTATCTACAAATGTTTCTTAGAGTTCATTGAAAGTTTGTTCAATTATTTATTTATTTATTTATTTATTTATCTATTTTTTGCCATTTATGAATATATTTACAAAGGTATAAATGTATAAGGAATGGAAAAATGTTAAGCTGACTATTTTAAAGATACCTGAGAATTATCAAAAGAATAAAAATACTGTCCTTCGCTCACAAAATGATTGTAATTTAGGATAAAAAGTAGTTAAGCAAGGCTAAACGCGCAAATGCGCTAAAACAAAGGAAGCCAACACAAGCGTAAAAAGCACACACAACCTCGCTAAGAGAACTAAGTATACTTATAAAAAGAAAGTTCACTTTAGAATAGAAGTGAACACAGCAATACTAGAGGCATTTTGAATTTCAGCGCTGAGAGAATTAATGCATCTATCAATGTTAAGCCCGAGGGGGAGGGGGCAACCCGGGCATATGTGGGGCATTTGACTTTTCAGAAGAATTTTTGGTCAAAATCCCCACTGTGGGGCCCCAAAATTTGGTCAAATCAGATCAAATTTCCCACCTTGAAAATGAGTAGTGAAAAGTAAAGTTTTTGTACAAATATAAAAGCAACTGCTTACCTCTATTAAAAAAGGCCGTCTTTCAGGGCTTTAGCCACGCTACTTCAATTCCAAGATAGCCGGCGCACAGACGAGTACATGGAACGATGTCACTTGATCCCATTCCTCCGCGCAAAAAAACGCAAACGTCCCCACCCTGGGACCCAGATTCTTAGTCAAATTCCCAAGGGTGGGGAAGGCAATAGAGGTCAAATGCCCCGCATATGCCCGGGGTCCCCTCCCATCGGACTTCACATTGACAGATGCATAAATACCTTAGGTCCTTGAAAACGGATTGAGAATTTTGTTATAAACTAATACATACCAGCAACATCGTTTTCTGAGAAAAACCTCTTTGCGATACGAGCTATCTGTCCGTAAAGCCATCCTGCTTCCTCTGAGAGACTGTCATCGAAGTATCCAGCGGCCTTACTTGAAAGTTCACAGACTCCTTGGCTCTTGGATAAGAGCTTAAAGTTAAAAGAACGGCATCGTTCTTTGCTCAAGCAACGGTGTGCACACGAAAGGGAGCTGGTGATTTGTAGACGCTCCATTAAGTGACTTTTTAAAAGGTAATTCCTTCGTGTAGACACTATGGACTCCGCAAGCTCACATGAAGCAGGTGTTGATAGTGATGAGATGACTGCAACTGCGAACGCGAGATGAAATTGTACGGCGGCCATGTCTGAAACAGAATCACACGCTTAAATTACTTAAACAGGCCATTTTCCCTGTTTATTGAATTATGGTCAACCACAGGCAGACCACTCTATGTGTTCGTGGTTTAATTAAAGAATCTATGAGGGCTATGAATAAAGCTCTGAAAATTGCACATCTAAATCACTTCTCGGTCTGAATATCCCAGTAAAGTTAAATGAAACCTTAATCGACTCATGTATGGTGTTTTGTCGCCTTCCTAAGCCGTCTAAAGCGTCTTATAGCGAAATTACTTTTGGCCGGTTACGGTTACACCCGTAAGACAACAGAGGGAGACAAGGTTTGCAACTTAGCGGCCGTCAGCCGCGACCTCCTCCACTTTAAACTGGAATTAACGCAAAAATACTGAAAATCTCACCTGAATGGCGACGGATCTTGATAGATGGGGTTTTTTCTCTATCTCTTTCCCGAATTTGAGCTTCATCCCTCCAACAATTTCCGAGAAAATCGATGCTGAAGTCACAAATACAGCTTTCTCAATATGATCGGTGCCAAACTCAGCGACCAAAGGAATTCAAGGAATGCAGGCCGTTTCAAATCTACCAATCAGCACTTGGCTTCCCGCGGGAAAACCGTGGGAAGCCAAGCGCTGATTGGCAAGTCGGTGTATAATTAATCAGGACATCTTCGGGAATAAAGACCGTTCGGCTACACAAGCTGCACAGCTTTTTAAACTATCGTGCTTAAATAAAGGTTGTCTGTCTGTCTGTCTGTCTGTCTGTCTGTCTACTCCTCTGACTCAGTACAATCTGATCTCATAAAAAATTCGCTTCTCTATGGAAACCCTCACCCATGTTATTCTGATACCATGAGTCCGCTTATTTTATAGCTGGCTTCATTCTGAGAGTGATCAGGCCTGGCCTTTGCACGGAAGAGCGGTAGTACTTGGTATCAGACCTCACTATTATCATTTCGCAATTACTAACTTTTTTCCTTAAAGAGATGTTTTATTAATTCCTTCTGAATCGATAACTCAGACAATGCATCTTTGCAACACCTTTCTTTTAGTATTTACTTTGGCGATCTCAACATTTCCCGGATCCTGGTTAATTTGCCCTCGGATATATTGTTAATTGATTATTACCAACATTCTGCATAATCAGCTGTATAAAGATCTATAAACATGCTTAGTCGTGTTAAAATTAATTTGAAGAGGGCAGACCGACTGGATACTTCTGCATAGAGTGGAATATATCTAGAGACTACAATAGTCTCTTGTCGTGACACACTATGGAAACTGATGAAAACTGTCTTTGAAGATGCTCCAATTTCTCGTGTCAAACTAGGATTTATGTGAACTTTCTAGTAAAAGTTTCCTGAAAAGTTATGAGCACTCCCCAAATGATAGCCTCCCACGCAGACGTTCTTAGGATTGTCAAGCGTTCCTCCTTCGTTCAAAGCAGTCACTGGAGACTAAACCTCCACAATTTTGCAAAGTCTCTTGAATGAATGATTTGCCAGTAATCGGATACAATGCTTTGCGCAAAGAACTCTGGGATCGCCAGGGGGCAAACATTGCTTGTAGCTAGAAGGAAATGTATGGCGAAAAGCTGTTCCACGTCCAAAAAAAGGGATTTTGGAAGGAGATCAACACTTTTTCGCCGTATTTTTATCGCAAATGGACTTGGGGAATGTTGATATGCAAAATATGTGAGTAGTTGTTTGAATAACCGTGAAATATGTGATAAAATCTACCGATAAATTTCTTTGCTTGCGTATGGTATTAAATGTTTATTTCGAAATTTACATCGTGTAATGGTCTAAAATATCACAAGATTAGGTATAAATCGAGTGGAAATAACCCAATAAAGCCTTTTTAGTTTCAGTTTACGTGTGTACGGCCTGTTTTCTTATTAGTTACTTCTTTAATAAACAAATTATGGCTTCTGGAAATGTACCTCCTCAAAGGAGCGAAGTTGTTGTCAGAGGAGACGGAAACCGCGCTATTGCTCTTTGGAGGGATGAAATGAGCGATGAGAAACATGAAGAAATCCATAGGTTAAGTTCTGCCTTCATTGAAAAAAATCCGAAGGTTTAAATTCAGCCGCTACTCTTCGAACTCTGCGAAGGAACATGTTAAGAAAAGCAAGATCACGGGCACTATATGTGCATCGCTGCTCATATAAGCAAGTGACCGATTTGCACCTTCTCGGCGTCACAGAAAAAGTGGTTTACTTCTAAACCGATTATGATCACTGATTCATGTTCATCGATCACAACAAAGAAGCAATGCAATTTTTTTTAAAATAAGTACTAGTGAGCACACAGCAACAGATCTTATCAACTTGTTTTATTTTCTCCGACCGGTTTCGTCTGATGCACACAGACTTCGTCAGGGGGTTTGAACAAGATGGATAAGAGGAACTTATTTTACACCTAATCTGTAGAGTACAAATAATGTGCCAACTAGGCTGTGAATATCGAAAAATTCCTTCAGAAAATTACGTGCACGATATGACTAGAATCCTGCCTAACCTGCCATGTTTACTTTTGGGGCTCAAGGATTTTACCCTATACAGCACAATCGTTCACCGAGCATAATTCCAATATTATATGTCACCTAACTTAAAAATACCCCACAAGGAGCCTGTACACAACTGAAAAAGCTCTATTAGGTTATTTCCTCTCGATTTATACCTAATCTTGTGATATTTTAGACCATTACATGATGTAAATTTCGCAATAAACCTCATGCACGCAAAGAAGTTTGTCGGTAGATTTTATCACATATTTCACGGTTATTTAGACAACTACTTACATATTCCGCATATCAACATTCCCCAAGTCCATTTGCGATAAAACTACGGCGAAAAAGTGTTGATCTCTCTCCAAAATCCCTTACTCTGGACGTGGAACAGTTTTACGCCATACATTTCCTTCTAGCGACTAGCAATGTTTGCCCCCTGGCGATCCCAGAGTTCTTTGTGCATAACATGGGTATCCGATTACTGGCAAATCATTCATTGGTTACTATAGTCATTATAATCAATGTTGTGATTGGTGAATTTAGTGGAGAGGATCGAAAATAATTGGTTCATGTAACTGTACGATTACAGGTGTCCCATTACAAACGACTGTCCGAATACACTGTCTGATAACAACTTTGTAGATTAATTAAAGCAAAATTCAGATGTTTTTGCACCAATCGCAATAGAAGATATGGCATTTCACTTCTCATGTTCGCTGCGGTCACTCGTGATATTCCAAGTTGAATGCGAGATGAGAAATTCCATGTTTTTCTCTACGCGCATCCATGCATTAACGGAGTTGCTGCGTGCCAAAGGTGCGCGAGCGGTGCCCCATAATTAGAAAATTTGGTAACCCATCGATCTCAAAATTTGAAAGTTGTCACGTGACTGTCCTTACATCTTTACGCCAAAACAGAAAAGAGAGCACTTTTACCATATTACAACTTTAATATTAAACATCCCTGTTGATTTATTGACAGCTGTCAAGATAAGGTATCCGCTGACCGGTACCAGGTGACCATGTCGCGGGCTCGCGGAGTACATGCAAAAGCAAAATTTCAGCGCAAATTAAACCCTGACGTGTTGCTCACTTTTCTTGGACATGTTCCTTGCAAAATCGTCATTTGGAAAGTCCCTGATACATTGCGTACCTAATTTCTACAATCTTGGGTACACTTATGGAAGGTATGGTTTTTCTAAAATGTAACTATAAAAAATAGCGAAACCACACGCTGAACAATCACATGCTCGCAATTGATCATTTTTTGACTGTTTCTGATCCGGCGGAAAAACCCCCTTTTCATTTAAAGTTGAGGTATTACCTTAAAAAAATGTGGCGATGTTCATGAAAATATTCCAGTCATTGAAAATACAAGATTTAAGACCCTTGAACACTTGTTAAAAACATTTTGAACCAACCTTGCCGAATTTATCTCTAGGTGAGTGTGAAATTTAAGGAAAGTACTCAGTAGTATAGGTCTTTTTACGTAGCAACGGCTGCTTACAGTAAGAACATGACCAAAAATATAGATTAGTTTAAGTAATGATCCGCGTAAACACTAGGCAGGCAATTGGTAAAATCGATTAAAAAGTGGGAAAAAATAATTTTTAAATTCAATTAAATCGGTGCATCTGATTGGCTGATATCGAAAAATGGTAGAAAAAAAAACAATTAAAAAAATGACATCAACAATTTTTTTTTTTTCATATGTGTCCCATTTCTCTAAAATCTATCTCCCGGTAAAATTTTAGCATTGTTCTATGCGCCAATCAATAGTTAGCCTTTTGGCGCATCGAAATTTTGTTATTTTAAGATATATTATATTTACAAATGCGAATTCAAATCCAAATTACAAATATATTTGAACGGATTCCAGTGTATCTACTTTTCAATTTGAAATTCAAATTTCGCGGTTTTTCCGTATGGACCAATGACATGCGTTGAATTTAATTTAATTGGAGTGATCAGCGCCGAAATAATAACTGCTGTTATTTCCACGGCCTATTGTTTTTTGCCTAGTTGTTGCACGGATCATTACTTAAACATATATTAACGATGCTTTGTAACACAGCTGTAAAGAGATGCACAACTCGATTGGTATAATTACTCGGGAAAAACTTTGCCTGCCGATTTACCATCAAAGGCTCATTTCTTTCCCTTTTAAAAGGGAGCATTTCCCACAATTTCCGAAACTTTTTACAAAATAGAACAATCATTGCATCCCCTCCCTGGAGATCCAATCTGCACTCCCTCCACCGATGTTTGGCTTGTTAAATGCTTAATCCATCATGTCAGTAGCCCATGTAAAAAAAACTTTGAGCGCATTTTTCTTAAAGGTCTACTTTTGACCCAGCTAACTTCACGCTAACATTTCTAATTTGGAGAGTATTTGAGAGAAATTCCTGAAACTTGGCTTAAGCAAACAACAATAGTCTCGTTATTCAATAAACCAAAATAACGTCTGTCACGTGACAATAGGTAATTTGTTCACTGGGTTTGGTGCAAAAATAAGGTTATTTCGAAATAAAGCCTGTAAAAAGCACTGTAAACAAGAGCTAGCTGTCAAAACTTTAGTTTATTGAATAGAACAAAACACAAACCTTCAAGATATGCTTGTTTGAAAATCAATTCTTGTTTTGTAAAAGAGCAGGAATTTTTGGCGTCGATGCTATCAAATGAAATCTCCAAAGGCTGTGCCCGGTTGCCATAGCAACCATTTTGAGTAAAACCTTCAAATTTACTTTCTCTTC
>JAHPZR010007109.1:52500-81922 GCA_019787425.1 Platygyra sinensis | reverse complement strand
GGTGAAAGGGTTAAGAGATAGTTCCTTAACCCTTTCACCACCAGAGGTCTCCCTTTGACGAGTAAAATCGTCTGGCGTTAGACCAAGTAAATCTATTAAGTCACCCTTGGTGGTGAAAGGGTTAATATGGAACTTGCGGCTGTTTGTAGACTGAATCCATGCTAGTTTTTTAACATAAGTTGACAACTTTTCATTGATTTCTTCGTCAAAATCTAAGTCTCAAGGGGAGATTAACATACTGTAATGATAAGTGTAACAACCTCTACCCCAAACATTTTAGATTTTGTTGGAATCAGATACAGAAAAAGAGACCTCTCAACCCACAGGCAGTTATAAAGCAGAAAACATGTGTCAACTCTTTGTTTTGGTTTACCAAAGATTATAATTTAAAGCTAACAACATTAATATGTAGATGCAACATCACTCTGATCAAATAACTTTAAATAATAGGAAAAGAAATTAGCTGTATTGATTACAGAAGTGATTTTGCCATCCAAACTTTTGTACACAGACCATTATTTTGAGACCTGAAAATCTGATTGTGAAGCACTTTTAGTAATTTCATTGTATTTGTATGATCACTGTACAACTGATACTAGTCATTTTATTGTTGCTGTTGGCCAGAACTCGCAGTATGTCACAGGACAATCGCACTGCCAAGAAAAGCATAATGCAGGGTAACAGTGTGCAGTCGTGTGCAATCTCACAGTAGCGAAAATATAAACTGCAGGGAGAACAATTTTGTATTTATATCAAAATAATGTTAGGTAATTTTGAAATTAAATTTAAAGTTGTATTTTGTTACAAGTTGAAATCTTACTTTGTGCTGTATTTATAGTACACTTCATGTTAGAGCGGGGTTCCACTGTATAATCAAAGAGTCTTCACTTCAAAAGTGTTTTTTATCAATAGTTTTATCTTGTACAAAAGCATGGTGACTTTTTAGTCCTTGTTTTATGTGTAGCGTCTTGTACTCAGTGTAAACCGCCAGAAGTAGTATAAAATAAAGTGAAAATTTCAAGTAAATGTTCAACGGTGGAGGTATTGGTTTTCTGGATTTTTAATTCAAAAGGGAGTTGACGATCGGAGTGGCCTACAACATGCTCGTCCACAGAGGCCCTGACCAAGAATAGGGGTCCACCGGAAGTCAGCCATTTAGAGACTTCCTGTCAAATCTGACAAATCTGATTGGCTGGGAATACGAAACGAGTACCCTGCGCAGGCTCAGGATCGTCTCTTCCGGGGACGGGATTTAGACGAGCAGTCTCTCTTTTTTCTTAGTCCGTCGAACAAAACGCGCGTGACTGAAGGCGCGCCCTCGTGTCTTGACGCTTTCTCACGCACGTGGCTAACAACACGTCACGCTGTGTTTTATGTGTGTGCTTATGCTTCCAGCGTTTGCTTGATTGGCGAGTCCAAATTATAGCACAAAGGGAAAAGAACACAACGGCCAGGCATTTTGTATTCTTCGCTAGTTGCAAACCGGGTTGGCGACGCTTAAAATGATGGTTCGAGAAACAAAAATAAGTACTCTTCTGTGACTCCTCGGCTGATGTTTATGTATTTTATTAACCGGCTGGAAGGAATGCTGTGTGAGGGCGAACCAGTACATAATCTATTTCTCGCATTCTCATTGGTTACTCAATCTCGGAATAGTCATTGCTGTACAAACCGACCCAAGGCCGATGAAAAAGTGACTTATTTTTTTGGAATATAATCCATGAAGGCCACCCATATAGTCTACCCGCAGTTTACTTTTATTTACCGCGGGTTTCGTGCCGTTTAGCATTTATTTACTGCTGTTTCTTGCGGTTCGCATTTGAAGGGAAGGACCACTAAAAGCTTAATTGCCGACTGTCTGGACAGGAAACTTCTGAGATTGAGTAGCCAATCAGAATGCCGGAACTAGACTTTCACTTGTTCGGTATTTAGACCGAGGCAGCCTGGGGAAAGTTTCACGGAACACCGCTGGAATTTACGGCAGGCGTCGAGTAAATTCAAGATGGCGCCTTTACGATCAGAGAAGATAGCTAGCGATGATATTAGCCAGGAAAAGCAAATGGAGGAATTCTTCCAGTGGACTCCCGAACCATCGTATGAACCTGAAACTATGGGACAGAAATTCAGGAGAAAAACTAAAGAGAATCCTTTCGTTCCTATAGGTAATATAGATTTTTACGTCTATAAGCAAGCGTAAGACTTATGTGGATGTTATGTAAGCTTATGTGTTGTGTCAGATCATTTGTTCCATGATTAGATCGTTCCAAGCCAGATCATTCCACAGTATAGCCAGATCATTGCACAATACAACAGTCCAGTGATAAGTTTAATTGGTATCTTACTGTCGTGATGAAAACCTCCTTAGCGGGTCGTACAGAGGGGTCTCTGACACGACACGGTTCACGAACGAAAAACACAAAAGGATCACGAATCATGGAAATCAATATTTCATTTCGCGAATCATAAAAATAAGCAAGTAAGGTACTCTTTAATTTGTAATAACCCTGCTCTTACACTAGAAAGAGTGTTTATAGTCTGAATTTCAGCTTTCTCTTCTCCCTTACTCACGAGGGGGTGCTGGAGAAAGAGAGTCCCATTTCCCCCTCCCAGGTAAGGGAGAAGAGGCGGCTCAAAGAATGCGAATTCATGAAAGGCCAAGTAGAGGCTGCATATTGCAAGTTACGAAACCTAAATCACTCTTGATCGACAAATCTAGCCATTTGTCCAACTCGTGTAGTAATGGTTCAAAGGATCATCAAATCTTCTGGAGGACTCGCATCTCAAAATCAGGTAGACTATAGGGTTGAAATCATGAATATCGGTTAATAAGTCACACCTTCATGGGTCGCACCAAACCCTCAGGTCACAAATCATGAAAATTACATATTTGCCATTTTCTTTGCTTTGGCTTTGCATCAATGATCAGGAAGCATCGGAATTTTTGTGCTTTCTTTCCCTCCACCATTTTTTTTTGTCCCACTCTTGGATTCAAGAGCTCTTCCCAGCCTTTAATCTTCCTCTCTCGTCTCATGGCATAAAAATTGATGAGGCAATATTGGACCTTCTCCTCCCTTTTATTAAAGCTGAGTGCTTGACTCGAGGATACATTGGAGACAGAGAGAAACAGGGTGTTTTAAGGCTGAGTGCTGTAACATTGGCATATTTTGTTTTGTTCCATCTGACTTCATGAATCTGAAATCATGTTCGTGACTTTTTAGTATACCCCTATTCGATTGATAGAAGTTTATGCAGCGTACTCAGTCGACTCTTACCAATGTTGTGTTAATGTTTTACAAAATCTGACCACCGGTAAGCCATAGAGTAGGCCATAGGGTAGGCCACAGGGTAGGCCATGGCCTACACCATGGCCTAGGCCATGTGGCCTTAACCCCACGTTTTGTCCACACCCATGCTAGCTTGCTTATGCTGAAATTCCACTAAGCAAATCATGAAGCTTGGGATAAGTTCATGAAAGAAATGCACTCAAAGCAACACAAATTTTGTGGCCTCCCAGAGATTTCCTGGTCTTTCATATATTATTATAGCCACAGTAAAGAAATATTAAATGGCAATGTTAAATGATATAACTTGTGCCCAAGACAGTTACATTTTCCCAGTGTAACGCTCAAAATTTTGTCAACACTAGTGATCTACTGGACAAGCAGTAAATGAAATCTTTATTTTTGTCCTTTATTATATTTTTGGGATGGTCCAAAGAGCAGTCTGTAGGGGTAGTCTGTGGGCCGGCCCATAGGTAGTCTGTGGACCCAGTCCATAGTGGGGCTCCAAGGAGCTGGGTTCAGTGTTTTTGGGTTACCCAGTTTTGGCTGTTCTTTGAGACTTTGAATCATGTTTTGTTTTCATCATTCAGGTGCTCTTGCCACTGTTGGTGCTCTGTCGTATGGTCTTTACTCATTTATCAGAGGAGATGCTCAAATGCAGCAATACATGATGAGGTCGCGTGTTGCCGCACAAGGAGGAACACTTCTAGCTGTTATTGTTGGTGTTACCTACATGCTTTATAAAGATCAAAACAAGAATTGAGAAAAATAATTTATTTGCAATTGACAACCTGTGCATACTGGTGACAGTATCAAGTTTGCAAGAGTGGAACTATGAACTGTGTGATCATTAAAGGCACTTAATTTGTGCTGTTGGTACTGGATGTTGTGTGGTATAATGACAGCATGAAAAACCTGGAATAATTTTGTTTTGCTCTGGGCATGAGGAAATTGGCTTGTCACTAACCAGCTGGGACTCGCTGTTTTCGTAGTTAGTTAATTTGTAGGTATTTGTATGGTAATGGTGAAAGAGAAATTATGGGTGTTTATCATTTTGCCAAAAAATCTGGAAATTTGCTTAAGAGTCAATTCCGTATTCAATTCCGTATTCAAGCCATTCTTTATTTTTTGGTCGGAATCATTTGCTGTCCAAAATATGGGGATTATTTCAGATCCCGGATCATTGGCGGTCCAATTTGGGGATCATTTGTTGACCCGTACATCTGGCCTTTTTACTCTTGAATGACTGAATAATCAACAAGGGACAACCATCTTCGGTGTTACGACACCCAAACAAATGATCAATTTGGAAACGTCTGTTGATTTCCAAATGGGAGGCGCGGTGATCTCATGGTTAGTGCACTCAACTCCGCAACATGGTTAATTCTTTCCTAGGTACCCAGACAGTTGCAAATCATGATTTTACAGTCATGACCAATGATATACTCAAGTTTCTTTGTTCAAAAACTTAATGTAAAATATTGCAGCTGAAAGGGCAATAAAAATGGAAATGAATAAAAGTGGTACGGCTTCAGTTTTTTTGTTTGGTATTTTGTGATTGTTAAGGTCGGCAAACACGAGGGGACTAGTCCGTGTCTAGTCCCTGCAACTAGACGACTGAAGAGTTTACAAGAGGGGACTGGTCGCAGGGACTTGTCTCGTGAACAGTTCACATGAAGTGTTTTGAGGAACAAGTCGCAGGGACTTGTCCCAAAAATTCAAACTGGTTTGAATTTGTGGGACTAGTTGCGGGGACCAATGTTGGTCCCTGCGACGAGATTTTGAAGCAAAAATGACCAGTTCACACGATGGGGCCTGTCTGCGTGACTTGTTGCAGGGACTAAAATAATAAAGAAATAACTAACAGAGAATGAAAGAAAAACAATATTCCAGAAATAAAAAAAAGCTAGCATCCCAAGCCCAGTATAATTGCCCTTCATGTTCATGTTTACGGGTAATAATCTGCGATAAAAACCCTAACCCTACAGTGCCATACTTTTTGGTGCGATGAAAGAGTTTGAATGCCGCCATTATAGTTTCCTATGAATGAGTGAAACCAAGGAAGGTGCCTCTTCAACCACACGGTAACACAAGGCACTGCCACATGATTAAACTGTGGGTGAGCAATTGGAGGGAATGGGTTAGTGGGCAAAGCTAGTGCATTCCCTCCTAACATCTCAACTTAAAAGGTTCATTGCAGCCATTTTGCATATTTTTTTAATTCAATCTTGCATTTTCCTGCTGATACCAGTTGATTTTTTGTAATTATCTAGGATTTTTCTTTGTTTATTGAATTTTATGTATTTTTCTCATCATTATAAGTTTTTGATGTTCGGAATGTCCAGCAACGTTCCAGAATGTACCAGTCTTTAACAACAGCCCATTTATTTTCCAAAATTTGTTTTAGATACAATAAATTAGTAATTTGACCTTGTGTCAAGCAATTCAGGAAGTAATCATGGCATTCCACTTTGTGCTTAGACTACGAGTAGTCCCTCTTTCGCTTAGTCCGTAGTGTGTGATGCGAACTTAGAAAACCGCGAAAAAAATGGCCCCATGAAATCCTGGGGGTGAGAAGCACACGAAAAGAGGGACTACCGCCTAAGCCCAAGAGTTTAATTATGCGTTGCTCTTGCAACGCAAAAATATGATTGGCTAATAGCGGAGCGTTGACAACCAGATGTCACAAGTGGCCAACACTCAAGATGCGTGTGCTTATCACCACCAGGATTTCACGCAGCCATTTTTTCTGTGGATTTCTTTCGCATCAAGCAACGGACTAAGCGAAAGAGAACTACTCGTAGTCTACTTTGTGCTTGTCCGATTTTGAAATTACTTGCATGATTTAGCTTCCTGAATTGTACTCAGTCCAATAACTATTACAAATAAATTTGCAAACTGGACACATTTTCCTTCTCATGCCCAGCCCACACCAGCTAAAGAAACTGAGTAGCCCTGGGAAAGAGAATGATACACAACATATACATTGCATGGTGGAGATGATGAAGAGGGAAAGCATTACATCATTGAGATGAAGACATTTGGGGCTTGTTTCAATAAAAAAAAAGTCAAGCACTCAGTTGCACTGTCTAGTATAATGGCTTTGACAGATTTCTTGGAAAATTTCTGACCATCACCTCCCACCCTTGTGGTAAAATTCCTTGGGACACTGCTCTAACATGAAGTGTACTATAAATACAGCACAAAGTAAGATTTCAACTTGTAACAAAATACAACTTTAAATTTAATTTCAAAATTACCTAACATTATTTTGATATAAATACAAAATTGTTCTCCCTGCAGTTTATATTTTCGCTACTGTGAGATTGCACACGACTGCACACTGTTACCCTGCATTATGCTTTTCTTGGCAGTGCGATTGTCCTGTGACATACTGCGAGTTCTGGCCAACAGCAACAATAAAATGACTAGTATCAGTTGTACAGTGATCATACAAATACAATGAAATTACTAAAAGTGCTTCACAATCAGATTTTCAGGTCTCAAAAATAATGGTCTGTGTACAAAAGTTTGGATGGCAAAATCACTTCTGTAATCAATACAGCTAATTTCTTTTCCTATTATTTAAAGTTATTTGATCAGAGTGATGTTGCATCTACATATTAATGTTGTTAGCTTTAAATTATAATCTTTGGTAAACCAAAACAAAGAGTTGACACATGTTTTCTGCTTTATAACTGCCTGTGGGTTGAGAGGTCTCTTTTTCTGTATCTGATTCCAACAAAATCTAAAATGTTTGGGGTAGAGGTTGTTACACTTATCATTACAGTATGTTAATCTCCCCTTGAGACTTAGATTTTGACGAAGAAATCAATGAAAAGTTGTCAACTTATGTTAAAAAACTAGCATGGATTCAGTCTACAAACAGCCGCAAGTTCCATATTAACCCTTTCACCACCAAGGGTGACTTAATAGATTTACTTGGTCTAACGCCAGACGATTTTACTCGTCAAAGGGAGACCTCTGGTGGTGAAAGGGTTAAGGAACTATCTCTTAACCCTTTCACCACCAAGGGTGACTTAATAATGGTCTGTGTACAAAAGGTTGGATGGCAAAATCACTTCTGTAATCAATACAACTAATTTCTTTTCCTATTATTTAAAGTTATTTGATCAGAGTGATGATGCATCTACATATTAATGTTGTTAGCTTTAAATTATAATCTTTGGTAAACCAAAACAAAGAGTTGACACATGTTTTCTGCTTTATAACTGCCTGTGGGTTGAGAGTTCTCTTTTTCTGTATCTGATTCCAACAAAATCTAAAATGTTTGGGGTAGAGGTTGTTACACTTATCATTACAGTATGTTAATCTCCCCTTGAGACTTAGATTTTGACGAAGAAATCAATGAAAAGTTGTCAACTAATGTTAAAAAACTAGCATGGATTCAGTCTACAAACAGCCGCAAGTTCCATATTAACCCTTTCACCACCAAGGGTGACTTAATAGATTTACTCGGTCTAACGCCAGACGATTTTACTTGTCAAAGGGAGACCTCTGGTGGTGAAAGGGTTTAGAAACTATCTCTTAACCCTTTCACCACCAAGGGTGACTTAATAGATTTTACTCGGTCTAACGCCAGAGGATCGTACTCATCAAAGGGAGAGCTCTGGTGATGAAAGGGTTAAACTAATGAGATCACGCAATTCTTTTCAAGAGATCAACTCCACGTAGTTTGCGGGAAATAATCCAACACTACCATCAGGGGCTTGACCTCTCCACCATCCTTCATCAATCTGTTCAATATTTGTAATGACGTCATCAGGATCAAAAGTAATCTCTGTGTCATCACCTATAATAACAACACCATTGTTACAATTATAACAACACCACTGTAACAACCAACAATTTCATCAACGAAATTATCAAGACCAACCCTTGCAGGAATGCAGTATACTTTAAGTATACTTTTAGTATACTTATTATGTACTTTCCAAAAAGAAAGTACAGTTGAAGTATACTTCATTTATACTTAAAGAAGAAAAGTATAAATGAAGTACATTTTGTAAATGTACTTCATTTATACTTGAAATGTGAAAGTATACTTCAAGTATACCTCTTCTCTATTTAACATAGCTGGTAAGTGGCTGTTAAAGTAAAGTATACTTTAAGTATACTTGTTTCTGCTTGTAACAGAAAGAATTAACTAAGTAAATTAAGTAGGGATTGCATTGAATGATTGATAAAAGTGTATGACACAGGCAAGGTATGTTTGCTGTCTTTAAAAGTGCCCACTTCACATGGAATCTTAACCTGCATAAACAGTTTCACTACTAGGTTTATTTCAGATACAAATAGCATTGTCAATGGCACTAGCTGAGGAAGTACATCGTCTATTTCTCTTACCCTTGCAAAAATAATTCCCGGAATGCTATTGGAATTTCAAGGATTCGTATAGTTTAGTGTCTAATTGCTGATTCCTTTTGAAAACCTAATGGTACAATATCATTATTATAAATACCAGCAATGTGCACGTGGATTTCAAGCTAGGCCACAAATTATGTTTCATGACTTCGTGCATTAACTTCATCCTTCTCAGGAAAAGGTAGATATTTTGAAGCTCTGTAGTAGCAAAGTAGCTTGGGATAACTATGCACTAGCTTCTGCCAATGATTTTGGAAGACTTTTCAGCATTTGGCAGGTCTCTACATTGTGTAAAGATCTCTAAAAAGGCGAGTTCTTTTGTGGAATTCGAACAAGTCATGCCAGAAACGAGCCGCCATCTTGGATTTTGAATGCTGGTAGACCCTGGGAACGAGTGCTATAACCCATAATGCAATGCTCTGAAAAGGGCGGGAAATTTTGACACTGGGTGAACTGCATTTGTACAGTGAAACTACATTTTACAGCAGGTCAATTTTACTGAGCTAAATGATGTTTAAAAGCGACAATATCTGGATCTTTTGGCTGTAGGAACAATATTGTAAGTATAAAGAATCTTAGACCTTCTGGATTAAGACTTTATATAGTGTTTTTGATGATCACTGCCAGCTGTAATGATTTATGATATCACTACACTTGAACTTGGCAAATTTTGGCAGCCAGGTTTCAGTTTGGATCTCTGTCTTAATTTCTTCTTGGTCATGACCATTTTAGCTTTTAATTGTTGTTTTACAATCATAACTGGAACAAAAACAGATTTGAAAGCTTCTGATAGATCTTGGCTTGAAATTATGTTTCTGTTATGAGCAATTTATTGTGGTGAAACTGAAATATGTTGCCGTGTGTTTTTCCTCTAGTTGTTGAAGCACAAAAGCTTGAAGTGTTTGCATTCACAAACAGAACTACATCAGTACATGGTTAAAAGCTAAGTGATTCACAATAGTGTCAGTGTAATTCCCATCATAATCAAGCTGTGGGATCTGAAGAAAATAGATATAAGCTGCAGTCTTCAGGGTGAAACTCTCAACTTTGAGTTTGAAGCTAAATCTTTCAAAAATGTCAGTTAGGTAAATACATGTATATATGCCATATCAGAGAAACCTTGAAATTTAGCAAATAAAATCAATTTTGAGTAGAAACAGGATGTTCCAGCTAGTCTTTGATCTAGTGTGGGCCCCTCTTTTGCATACTGACCAAAAATTATATGAATTTTAAATTTCAATAAGTGTAAAGAACGTTAACATTGCATCTCCTGAGTTGACGACATTTTTGACCACCACTATGTACTCTCTGTCAATTAGAGTGCAGACAATGCTAAACCACATTTGATTTGTTAACTTTACATTCCATATTTTCATGGTCAAAAAGCTGTAAGTATAATTATGCATCAGTATAGCAAATTCAGTGTTTTTAGTCAGCTCGTGTATTTACACGAGTGTGCATAAAGTATACTTAAAGTATAGTTTTTGTCAAGTATACTTGAAGTATACTTGAGATAAAGTATACTTGAAGTATACTTTTTAGGTGACCAAAAGTATACTACTTTAAGTATACTTCTTCAAGTATACTTAAAGTATACTTTAAGTACAAATTAAGTATACTTTTCTAGTTGTTCAAAAGTATACTTAAAGTATACTACATTCCTGCAAGGGAACAAACATCTAATATTTTCTACACACAACAATCTATTATTGCCAGTTATGCAATAATTATTATTGTTATTAATACCTCCAAACTCAAATACATTTACCGATTGGAGGAACACGTGTCATGTGGCGTGTGTCAAAACTCACTAACTCGACCCCAGGGAAACAGCAGCTTAAACTTTTGACTCACACATGATCAGGTCATGCTCCTTGAAACCACAGCAAATAATTTATTTGTGAACCAGCCGGTGTAAAGCAAACAATTTCTAAGTTGCAGTCTTTTCTATTTTATTAATGATCTGGGAGGTATACATGTAACAAAACACTTACATGGGAAGCAGTGAGTTTTGCTTCCCCTCAACCTCAACATTCCCCTTGGCTTTGCCTTGGGGAACATATACATGTATGCTGTAGGGTAATACTTGAGTTGAGAAATATGGTAATACTTGAGTAGAGTATATGTAGTATGCTAGTACTTGAGGTGAGAGTCAGAAATCTCTCAAGCTGGGGAATGAATCGACCAAAGAGAGTTAAAGAGAAGGTTCCATTTAGGTCAGACATATTTTGAGAGAGTGACACCATGTTGACATACTTGCTTGGTAGTCATACAATGCTCTTGCTTGTAGACCTCTGTCCTCCTGTAAGAAAAGAGATGTTCAATGCTTTTATATTCACATCTAGCTTATTAGCTGTTGTAATCAATGGTTCGTTGAAATGTAATACAAAATACAAGTGTAAAAAAAGTGCTGAAATAATCACAGATCTCTATTTTTAATTTGGGTAAGATGATAAAGGATGTTTAAAGATGGTAAAGTACAGGTAACAGAAAGTACAAAATAATTTCCAAGGGGTAGGGGTACGAAAAAATGTGGATCTTCAATGATGTGCTTTTCAAATCACCTGTTGCATTATTTAGCAGACTCAGTACCAAGCTACTAATTTAAAAGTAGTAAAGATCAAGAGCAAAAAAGGCAATGAACAAGCAACATGCCCACAATACCTTGACAACAGGGGTTGGCTCTGGTTCATGGGCAACCTCACTAGATCCTTCGATAAGTTCCACATAGTTAGAAGGGAACATGCCATAGCGTCCATCAGGACCACGCCCTCTCCACCAGCCCTCGTCAAATGGATCAACTTCAGTAATTATGTCTCCAGGATCAAAGGTAATTTCCTCTTCATTTTCTAAAATAAACAATTAATAAATGATTTTGCATGGACAATTAAAGCACAGCTAACACTAGATGTAGTAACATAAATGTACAGTACTTTGAATTGCTAGTTATTCCTTATTAATTTTTACAACGAAACTCACATCTTAACACAACTTGCATGTACAAAACTTTACCAACTACACTTCTAACAAGTAGAAATTTGGCATGATTGTATGTCAAAGGAGGCTGGCAAACGATTGCAAACTTGAGAGAGTCTCTAATCAGTTTATATGCTTTCCACGTGATTTCTATCAGCATCGGCATAGATGGTTTGATTTGCTGCAAAAGTACAGTCATGTATGTCTGCATCCAAGTCTAGCAGCCCAACAGGGCACTGATTATCTCTGGGTTCCTTAGCATGAAGTAAGATGGTCCATTACAGGGTTACCCCAGCATTACATTTGCAGTATTCATTTAGACATGTGGGTGGAAAGAGGAACTGTGAGAGTAAGGTGTCTTGCCCAAGAACACAACATTATGAGCAACCTCGTTCCCAGGGTCTCTCATCTTACCGCCCCCTGAGGCGAGCGAGGAGAGACCCTGGCACACGCTGGTCACGTGCCGCTTTGACAATTGAGAACATCAGGGAGGGGTCCTCTGTAATCAGGCAATTTGTCGCGTTGAGCTTTGTCAAATTCAAAGTATCGCGCTATGCTGCGACTGACATTACCCGCGATGTTTAGCAGTACTTAGCCTTCAGGATGAAATTTCGAATATTCAGATTGTTGCAAAAAACATAACAATGTTTCTAGAAAATTGTATAGCTTTCTCGAGTAAAGCTGCGGCAGTCTCTGAAGAAAAGCTGGTTGGAAGAAGATACATAATATAATATCCGTGATCAAGAAGCAACACACAGTGCCTTCAGTTCCAATCAAATATCCGGTCCCAGCGTCACAACATAGAATCAAAGTAAGCATTATTTTCACGGAACATCTTAATCTTTGTCCTTGGAGAACCAATACTAAAAACCTCAAAACATATCTTGCAATAGAATGGCGAGCCTAAACAAAGTAGTCAAAGGCCCTGTTCGCACTACGCGAAATTTTGTTTGGTTTGCAAAAAAATCTGTCAACGCGGAGCCATTTCTAGTGCGAACGATTTTTTGCACCCACCAAAATTTTTGCAAGCGCCACGAAACTTCAAAGATTCCGTCGACTAGCTTTGGAGACTGTAAAAATTTCGTCAGGCGAGAAAATCCTTTGTTCCTTGACATCCATCCGTCATTGGGTCGCCAAATTTTGCAGCATAATTATTTACGAAGCGAACGTGACCGTATGACTTCCCGCGAGTGTTCTCTCACTGAACATATTAGAGTATCAGTTAAACCATCAAATCACTCTCTACCCATTCGCATATTTCTGCGGAACAAGATCTCAGGAAAATGGCACTGGACAGGTGCAGATGGATTTCGAACCAAGATTCTGCAGGACGAGGAAATATCCAGTGCGGGTGAAAACGACGGCGATGGCGGCGTCTTCTCTGATGAATTAAAACCTCCAAAATGAATAACAGGCGAATCCTAGCAACCAAAACTATAATTAATTGTTGATATAGCAATAACAGGTTCTGTATGAAAAGCAAAAAGCAATAAAGTGCCATGAAAACATTTCGGGGGAGCATTTTTCATTCACAAATTCGACCGGAAACTTCGCGCGAAACAGACACCGACACACATTTCAAGACATCTTGTCACTAAAAAAATTTCGCATCATCATGTGCGAACAGGATTGCGAAAACAAAAAATTGGTGATCACAAAATTTTCAATTTTTTTGCAAACGCAAAACTCAAAATTTTGTCTTTTTGATATGAGAAAGCACAGCGAAATGCAGACCGCAAAGAGTCGTTCGATCTTTGCAAAGTTAGGGGACGGCCGACGGCGCTGTGACACCAATAAATCTTTTCACCCTTTCGCTCCTCTCGAAGTAACTTTGGCTTTCATTGATCCCCTGATTACTCTAAAACTGTTTTATCGCCGTTCACAACTTACACAGTAGACCTGGTTTTAATTCATTCCGAGGAAATGATCCGATGAGTCGAAGATCTTCCATACACAGCCTGGGCCGTAGCGTGCAATTCTTCATTCGCCTTGTTGAGGAGATTTTTACAATATGTAACGTCCTTAATTGAACCACACAACCCACAGCAACTTTGATATTCCTTTATCAGATGATGGATGAGGTTTTCGCCGGCATTTGGAGAATAAGAGCATCATATCGCTCCTGGTTTATTTTGGTGACAACCACATCCCGCACTCCCGTAGGTTAAGTATAGACAAAATTATTACTAGACCACCCTTCCCTTCAATAAGTTAATTGTCATCTCCAAGATTCTTGGAGACACGTGACCAGCGTGTGCCAGGGTCTCTCCTCGCTCGCCTCAGGGGGCGGTAAGATGAGAGACCTGGGAACGAGGTTGCATTATGAGCCGGTACCAAAGATGGTGAAGATTAATCAACATACAAGTACCTGCTTGATAATCATACAAGGCCTTTGCAGTTTTTCCTTGATCTCCCCTTGGGGCCTGAGGTTGTTAGTAACACCAATTCCAAGATGAAAGTGAACAGAAACAATTAATTAAAATGACAACTTTTACAGGGTTACTACTCAAACCAGGCCACCGAGAAGAAAACTAACCAATCGAAATGTAAAGTGAGAGCAATGAACTGGTAGCTTCTTGTGACAGCAAGCGATGGTGAGTTTGATGTGAAAACATCAACACTATCAACTCCACTGCATTAACAAACTCTTAGAGATTCATTTCTCCACAGTGAATTATCTGGCTCAAAATATTTAACTTGAAAACTCATCTTGTAACAACTAAAACAAAACTGTTGAAAGGCATACAAAATTAGGATCAAAACAAGCAGATCGACAAATGGCAAAGTTTCACTTTGTTGGGTTTTCAATTTTGTAAGTAGCTATTGCTCGTATCCTTCAATGTTATTGGTTTATTTGAGAAAACGATCACTACCCTTTGTTCTAAACTAATGTTCTGATAGGTTAACTCTTTTCCAAGTGGTGCAATTTGAGTAGTTGCAAGTGCTGTCAGTACCAGTTACTGTTATCTGAATGGTTGCACTGTAACTAAAAAAAAGAATTCAAAATGTTGAGTTCAGAAAGAAAAGGAAAAGTGAACTAATTATTTTGAACATAATTTCAACTAAGTCCTACTACATCCCACATAAAGATTGGCATTAACCAAAGAGAGACTGGTTCTTATGTTTAGTAATTCTATCTAACTGTATGTACATGTACAGTTTTTGTGGACTCAATTAATAAAGATGCATTCACAAATTAAAACACCTTTACATCCAAAAATAATTGCCTGTGCAGACCTTGATTCTTACAGTGCTGATAGAGTCTGGGTAAAATTCCAAATTATGGCCCTGTAAGTTGTATTCAAATCAACAACCTTTCCATATTTTGAGCACTACTTTAGCATTTTTAAGAATTGCTACACAGTGTACAAGACATTTTTTAAACCTCTTAGAACTCACAATTGGCTGAAAAGGTTAGAACCCTGAGCCTATTTCTTAGATATAAATGTACTTTTGCACTGTTAAGAGTTCAAGGGTTAGGAGAACAGGCTGATGACACAATAGCTTCATGGTTGACTCTGCTGCAGTCTACATGCATCACATACCTGTTGGGGTGCTGTATCCATGCCCATATTATCATAGAGATTGTCATCAAAGGCTGCAGGTTCAGCTTCCCTCTCTGTTGGTACATCATCTGCTGCTTCATATGTCGCGGTTTCCTCTGGTAGCTGTTCCTCTGGCATATCATAAGTGGAGCTTGGTTGAGTGTTAGGCATTTCCACATTCTCATAGAGGTCTGTAGGTTCTTCTTCTGGTTCAGGCTCTGGTTCTGGTTCTGGCTCAGGTTCAGGCTGAGAGAGGCAAAAATACTGGTAACCAATACAATCTCATTGTCAAAATGACTCCACACAAGCGAGAAAACCAGAGACCAGGAGACTACAGTGTGCTATGTAGAACCCCAGGACCCCAGGTAACATCAAACTTTCTATTTGTAAGTAGCTTCAAAGTACATGATGGAAAAATGTAGCCTGGATTATTAAATATTATCTTAAACTTTTTCATGATCTTCATTGTCATTTTATTTGCCATTGACAATAAAAAAAGAACACAGCTAGCAACTGAAAACAGCAGCTGTTTATTTATTTCTGGAGACAGGTTTTTTTACTAATTTCTGGAGTGGAATTTCACTTTTAATTAATAATAAAAAGATGCAGATCAATATCAGTATCTGGGCAACTGCACACCTACCCCTCACCTACATGTAACCCAACATGTTATAATAAATTAATAGGTTAGTGTTACTGTTGGGTTAGGGGAGGGGTAGGTGCGCACTTGCCCAGATACTGATGTTGACCCAAAGATGCACACATTTGACTTCTTAATTGTAAGAGACGCATTTATGATTGCCAGTTGCAAAGAATCACCTTTTACGATTAATAAAAGCGTACATGTGAATTCCACTCCAGGAATATACTTTATTAGATAAATGTTCAGCTGTTCATAACAATTATAAAAATTTTGATAGGGTGAGGACAGGAGACCTCGTATAAAATCTACCAGGCTAAAACAGCCACCTTGGTATTTGCCTCTGCAACCATGACAATCCTTGTACATTTTTCAATTATCATAATCTCTGGAGTGGTTTTTTAACCCAAATCATTTTAAAATCCTTTTATTAATTTTGGAGGTTTTCCTTCATTTGCAGGTACAGCTTTGTCCATTAAAAATTTTAAAGTTAAATTTACTGTTACATGTCCATACAGTTAGATAGAATTACTAAACATAAGAGAACCAGTCTCTCTCTTTGGTTAATTGCCAATCTTTATGTGGGATGTAGTAGGACGTAGTGGAAAATTATGTTCAAAATAATTTAGTTTTCACGTTTCCTTTTCATTTCTGAACTCAACATTTTGAATTCTTTTATTTTTAGTTACGTGCAACCATTTCAGATAACAGTAAACTGGTACTGACAGCACTTGCAACAACTTTCAAATTGGCACCACTTGGAAAAGAGTTAACCTATCAGAACATTAGTTTAGAACAAAGGGTAGTGATCGTTTTCTCAAATAAAACCATATAACATGAAGGATACGATTGCAATAGCTACTTACCAAAATGAAAACCAACAAAGTGAAACTTTGCCATTTGTCGATCTGCTTGTTTTGGATCCTAAATATTTGTATGCCTTCACAAGTTTTGTTTTAGTTGTTCCAAGATGAGTTTTCAAGTTAAATATTTTGAGCCAGATAATTCACTGTGGAGAAATGAATCTCTAAAGAGTTTGGTTATATGCCGTGGAGTGATTAGTGTTGAGGTTTTCACAGCAAAACTCGCACATCGCTTGCTGTCACAAGAACGTACCAGTTCATTGCGCTCACTTTACATTTCGATTGGTTAGTTTTCTTCTCCGGTGGCCTGGTGTGAGTAATAACCCTGTAAAAGTTTGTCATTTAATTAATTTGTTTCTGTTGTCACTTTCATCTTTGGAATTGGTGTTACTAACACACCTCAGGCCCCTAAGGGGAGATCAAGGAAAAACTGCAAAGGCCTTGTATGATTATCAAGCATGGTACTTGTATGTTTTGATTAATCTTCACCAAACTAAATTCTTTGGGCCCGGCGTCAGAATGCAACCAAATCGTTTCCCAGGGTCTCTCATCTTCGCTCGCCCCAGGGGCGAGCGAAGATGAGAGACCCTGGGAAACGATTTGGTTGCATTCTGACGCCGGGCCCAAAGAATTTAGTTTGGTGAAGATTAATCAAAACATACAAGTACCATGCTTGATAATCATACAAGGCCTTTGCAGTTTTTCCTTGATCTCCCCTTAGGGGCCTGAGGTGTGTTAGTAACACCAATTCCAAAGATGAAAGTGACAACAGAAACAAATTAATTAAAAGACAAACTTTTACAGGGTTAATACTCACACCAGGCCACCGGAGAAGAAAACTAACCAATCGAAATGTAAAGTGAGCGCAATGAACTGGTACGTTCTTGTGACAGCAAGCGATGTGCGAGTTTTGCTGTGAAAACCTCAACACTAATCACTCCACGGCATAAAACCAAACTCTTTAGAGATTCATTTCTCCACAGTGAATTATCTGGCTCAAAATATTTAACTTGAAAACTCATCTTGGAACAACTAAAACAAAACTTGTGAAGGCATACAAAATATTAGGATCCAAAACAAGCAGATCGACAAATGGCAAAGTTTCACTTTGTTGGTTTTCAATTTGGTAAGTAGCTATTGCAATCGTATCCTTCAAGTTATATGGTTTTATTTGAGAAAACGATCACTACCCTTTGTTCTAAACTAATGTTCTGATAGGTTAACTCTTTTCCAAGTGGTGCCAATTTGAAAGTAGTTGCAAGTGCTGTCAGTACCAGTTTACTGTTATCTGAAATGGTTGCACGTAACTAAAAATAAAAGAATTCAAAATGTTGAGTTCAGAAATGAAAAGGAAACGTGAAAACTAAATTATTTTGAACATAATTTTCCACTACGTCCTACTACATCCCACATAAAGATTGGCAATTAACCAAAGAGAGAGACTGGTTCTCTTATGTTTAGTAATTCTATCTAACTGTATGGACATGTAACAGTAAATTTAACTTTAAAATTTTTAATGGACAAAGCTGCTACCTGCAAATGAAGGAAACCTCCAAAATTAAAAAAAGGAATTTTTAAAATGATTTGGGTTAAAAAACGCACTTTCCATGGAGATTATGATAATTGAAACATGTACAAGGATTTTTTTTTTTGTTTGGGTCATGTTTCGCAGATGGCAAATTACCACGGTGGCTGTTTTTAGCCTGGTAGATTGGTTATACAGAGGGTCTCCTGTCACTCACCCATATCACAATTTTTCTATCATTGTTTATGAACAGGCTGAACATTGAATCTAATAAAAGTATATTCCTGGAGTGGAATTCACATGTACGCTTTTATTAATCGTAAAAGGTGATTCTTTGCAACTGGCAATCATAAAATGCGTCTCTTACAATTAAGAAGTCAAATGTGTGCATCTTTGGGTCAACATCAGTATCTGGGCAAGTGCGCACCTACCACCTCCCCTAACCCAACAGTAACACTAACCTATTAATTTATTATAACATGTTGGGTTACATGTAGGTGAGGGGTAGGTGTGCAGTTGCCCAGATACTGATATTGATCTGCATCTTTTTATTATTAATTAAAAGTGAAAATTCCACTCCAGAAATTAGTAAAAAAACCTGTCTCCAGAAAATAAATAAACAGCTGCTGTTTTCAGTTGCTAGCTGTGTTCTTTTTTTATTGTCAATGGCAAATAAAATGACAATGAAGATCATGAAAAAGTTTAAGATAATATTTAATAATCCAGGCTACATTTTTCCATCATGTACTTTGAAGCTACTTACAAATAGAAAAGTTTGATGTTACCTGGGGTCCTGGGGTTCTACATAGCACACTGTAGTCTCCTGGTCTCTGGTTTTCTCGCTTGTGTGGAGTCATTTTGACAATGAGATTGTATTGGTTACCAGTATTTTTGCCTCTCTCAGCCTGAACCTGAGCCAGAACCAGAACCAGAGCCTGAACCAGAAGAAGAACCTACAGACCTCTATGAGAATGTGGAAATGCCTAACACTCAACCAAGCTCCACTTATGATATGCCAGAGGAACAACTACCAGAGGAAACCGCGACATATGAAGCAGCAGATGATGTACCAACAGAGAGGGAAGCTGAACCTGCAGCCTTTGATGACAATCTCTATGATAATATGGGCATGGATACAGCACCCCAACAGGTATGTGATGCATCTAGACTGCAGCAGAGTCAACCATGAAGCTATTGTGTCATCAGCCTGTTCTCCTAACCCTTGAACTCTTAACAGTGCAAAAGTACATTTATATCTAAGAAATAGGCTCAGGGTTCTAACCTTTTCAGCCAATTGTGAGTTCTAAGAGGTTTTAAAAATGTCTTGTACACTGTGTAGCAATTCTTAAAAATGCTAAAGTAGTGCTCAAAATATTGAAAGGTTATTGATTTGAATACAACTTACAGGGCCATAATTTGGAATTTTACCCACTCGGCAGACTCTCTCAGCACTGTAAGAATCAAGGTCTGCACAGGCAATTATTTTTGGATGTAAAGGTGTTTTAATTTGTGAATGCATCTTTATTAATTGAGTCCACAGAAACTGTACATGTACATACAGTTAGATAGAATTACTAAACATAAGAACCAGTCTCTCTTTGGTTAATGCCAATCTTTATGTGGGATGTAGTAGGACTTAGTTGAAATTATGTTCAAAATAATTAGTTCACTCTGAACTCAACATTTTGAATTCTTTTTTTAGTTACAGCACACAGTTTGCAACCATTCAGATAACAGTAACTGGTACTGACAGCACTCAAATTGCACCACTTGGAAAAGAGTTAACCTATCAGAACATTAGTTTAGAACAAAGGGTAGTGATCGTTTTCTCAAATAAACCAATAACATTGAAGGATACGAGCAATAGCTCCTTACAAAATTGAAAACCCAACAAAGTGAAACTTTGCCATTTGTCGATCTGCTTGTTTTGATCCTAAATTTTGTATGCCTTTCAACAGTTTTGTTTTAGTTGTTACAAGATGAGTTTTCAAGTTAAATATTTTGAGCCAGATAATTCACTGTGGAGAAATGAATCTCTAAGAGTTTGTTTAATGCAGTGGAGTTGATAGTGTTGATGTTTTCACATCAAACTCACCATCACTTGCTGTCACAAGAAGCTACCAGTTCATTGCTCTCACTTTACATTTCGATTGGTTAGTTTTCTTCTCGGTGGCCTGGTTTGAGTAGTAACCCTGTAAAAGTTGTCATTTTAATTAATTTGTTTCTGTTCACTTTCATCTTGGAATTGGTGTTACTAACAACCTCAGGCCCCAAGGGGAGATCAAGGAAAAACTGCAAAGGCCTTGTATGATTATCAAGCAGGTACTTGTATGTTGATTAATCTTCACCATCTTTGGTACCGGCTCATAATGTTGTGTTCTTGGGCAAGACACCTTACTCTCGCAGTTCATCTTTCCACCCGGGTGTCTAAATGGATACTGCAAATGTAATGCTGGGGTAACCCTGTAATGGACCATCTTACTTCATGCTAAGGAACCCAGAGATAATCAGTACCCTGTTGGGCTGCTAGACTTGGATGCAGACATACACTGTACATGACTGTACTTTTGCAGCAAATCAAACCATCTATGCCGATGCTGATAGAAATCACGTGGAAAGCATATAAACTGATTTAGAGACTCTCTCAAGTTTGCAATCGTTTGCCAGCCTCCTTTGACATACAATCATGCCAAATTTCTACTTGTTAGAAGTGTAGTTGGTAAAGTTTTGTACATGCAAGTTGTGTTAAGATGTGAGTTTCGTTGTAAAAATTAATAAGGATTAACTAGCAATTCAAAGTACTGTACATTTATGTTACTACATCTAGTGTTAGCTGTGCTTTAATTGTCCATGCAAAATCATTTATTAATTGTTTATTTTAGAAAATGAAGAGGAAATTACCTTTGATCCTGGAGACATAATTACTGAAGTTGATCCATTTGACGAGGGCTGGTGGAGAGGGCGTGGTCCTGATGGGCGCTTTGGCATGTTCCCTTCTAACTATGTGGAACTTATTGAAGGATCTAGTGAGGTTGCCCATGAACCAGAGCCAACCCCTGTTGTCGAGGTATTGTGGGCATGTTGCTTGTTCATTGCCTTGTTTGCTCTTGATCTTTACTACTTTTAAATTAGTAGCTTGGTACTTAGTCTGCTAATGCAACAGGTGGTTTGAAAAGCACATCATTGAAGATCCACATCTTTTCGTACCCCTACCCCTTGGAAATTATTTTGTACTTTCTGTTACTGTACTTTACCATCTTTAAACATCCTTTATCATCTTACCCAAATTAAAAATAGAGATCTGTGATTATCTTAGCACTTTTTTACACTTGTGTTTTGTATTACATTTCAACTAACCATTGATTACAACAGCTAATAAGCTAGATGTGAATATAAAAGCATTTAACATCTCTTTTCTTACAGGAGGACAGAGGGCTACAAGCAAGAGCATTGTATGACTACCAAGCAAGTATGTCAGCATGGTGTCACTCTCTCAAATACGTCTGACCTAAATGGAACCTTCTCTTTAACTCTCTTTGGTCGATTCATTCCCCAGCTTGAGAGATTTCTGACTCTCACCTCAAGTACTAGCATACTACATATACTCTGTTACGAAAAATTGTGGCGTGACTTCTGTCACTTGGAACATTCGAGTGTATGCTAATTTGATCTAGAAGTTTTGTGCATATTTAATTAGCCTTGTCACGGTGACTAAGCAATTTATTTGAACAGTCGTTTACGTCTGCTGCTGTAAATAGTTCATATTGTAATGATACTTTATTTAGTATAGCTGGAAAGTTCTAGAACGTTTTGCTGTAAAGTATATAAGTAAATCGGTGTAGTGTTGAGATGGTTTTATCCCAGGAGTGTTCGAGGTTTTATTTCCCAGGAGTTTTACAGTAGTGTTTACTGAAGTGTGACGAAGGTCGCGTGTAATTGACAGAGGTCGTGTTTGTAAGGTGTAACAGAGGTTACGTGGATATTTGGCAAGAGGCCGTGTGTTTAAAGTGAAGTGTAGTTACAAGCCTAGCGTGTGCTTGTAGAGAAGTCCTGTGTGGAAATACTGCGTTCGTGTGGATTAAATATTCTTGTTGTGTCTCCAAGATCCCTGTGTTCTGTTTGGACTACAAACTATACCTACCACTAAAAACATTCGAACCTGTAACATACTCTACTCCAGTATTACCATATTTCTCAACTCAAGTATTACCCTTCTACATATATGTTCCCCAAGGAAAAGCCAAGGGGAATGTTGAGGTTGAGGGGAACAAAAGTCACTGTTTCCCATGTGGCCAGTCATTAAGTGTTTTGTTACATATATACCTCCCAGATCATTAAATAGAAAAGACTGCAACTTAGAAATTGTTTGGTTTACACCGGCTGGTTCACAAACAAATTTTTTGATGTGGTTTCAAGGAGCATGACCTGATCATGTGTGAGTCAAAAGTTTAAGCTGCTGTTTCCCTGGGGTTAAGTTAGTGAGTTTTGACATACGTCTCATGGTACGTTTTATTCCAATCAGAAAACGTATTTGAGTTGGGAGGTACAGGTGTATAACGATAATAATTATTGCATAACTGGCAATAATAGATTGTTGTATGTAGAAAATATGAGATTTTGTTGGTCTTGATAATTCCATTGATGAAAGTGTTGGTTGTTACATTGGTGTTGTTATTGTAACAATGGTTTTGTTATTATAGGTGATGACACAGAGATTACTTTTGATCCTGGTGACGTCATTACAAATATTGAACAGATTGATGAAGGATGGTGGAGAGGCCAAGCCCCTGATGGTAGTGTTGGATTATTTCCTGCAAACTACGTGGAGTTGATCTCTTGAAAAGAATTGCGTGATCTCATTAGTTTAACCCTTTCATCACCAGAGGTCTCCCTTTGATGAGTACAATCCTCTGGCATTAGACCGAGTAAAATCTATTAAGTCACCCTTGTTGGTGAAAGGGTTAATATGGAACTTGCGGCTGTTTGTGGACTGAATCCATGCTAGTTTTTTAACATTAGTGGACAACTTTTCATTGAGTAAAATCTACTTGGTGGTGAAAGGGTTAAGAGATAGTTTCTTAACCCTTTCACCACCAGAGGTCTCCCTTTGACGAGTAAAATCGTCTGGCGTTAGACCGAGTAAAATCTATTAAGTCACCCTTGTTGGTGAAAGGGTTAATATGGAACTTGCGGCTGTTTGTGGACTGAATCCATGCTAGTTTTTTAACATTAGTGGACAACTTTTCATTGATTTCTTAGTCAAAATCTAAGTCTCAAGGGGAGATTAACATACTGTAATGATAAGTGTAACAACCTCTACCCCAAACATTTTAGATTTTGTTGGAATCAGATACAGAAAAAGAGAACTCTCAACCCACAGGCAGGAAAGTTATAAAGCAGAAAACATGTGTCAACTCTTTGTTTTGGTTTACCAAAGATTATAATTTAAAGCTAACAACATTAATATCTAGATGGAACATCACTCTGATCAAATAACTTTAAATAATAGGAAAAGAAAGTAGTTGTATTGATTACAGAAGTGATTTTGCCATCCAACCTTTTGTATACAGACCATTATTTTTGAGACCTGAAAATCAGTTTCCCTGTGCCAAAGGTGTCTGATTGTGAAGCACTTTTAGTAATTTCATTGTATTTGTATGATCACTGTACAACTGATACTAGTCATTTTATTGTTGCTGTTGGCCAGAACTCACAGTATGTCACAGGACAATCGCACTGCCAAGAAAAGCATAATGCAGGGTAACAGTGTGCAGTCGTGTGCAATCTCACAGTAGCGAAAATATAAACTGCAGGGAGAACAATTTTGTATTTATGTCAAAATAATGTTAGGTAATTTTGAAATTAAATTTAAAGTTGTATTTTGTTACAAGTTGAAATCTTACTTTGTGCTGTATTTATAGTACACTTCATGTTAGAGCAGTGTCCCAAGGATCTTTACCACAAGGGTGGGAGGTGATGGTCAGATGTTTTCCAAGAAATCTGTCAAAGCTATTATACTAGACAGTGCAACTGAGTGCTTGACTTTTTTTTATCGAAACAAGCCCCAAATGTCTACATCTCAATGATGTAATGCTTTCCCTCTTCATCATCTCAACCATACAATGTATATGTTGTGTATCATTCTCTTTCCCAGGGCTACTCAGTTTCTTTAGCTGGTGTGGGCTGGGCATGAGAAGGAAAATGTGTCCAGTTTGCAAATTTATTTGTAATAGTTATTGGACTGAGTACAATTCAGAAAGCTAAATCGTGCAAGTAATTTCAAAATCGGACAAGCACAAAGTAGACTATGAGTAGTTCTCCTTTGCTTAGTCCGTTGCTTGACACGAAAGAAATCCACAAAAAAAATGGTTGCGTGAAATCCTGGTGGTGATAAGCACACGCATCTTGAGTGTTGGCCACTTGTGACATCTGGTTGTCAACGCTCCGCTATTAGCCAATCATATTTTTGCGTTGCAAGAGCAACACATAATTAAACTCTTGGGCTTAGGCGGTAGTCTCTCCTTTCGTGTGCTTCTCACCCCCAGGATTTCATGGGGCCATTTTTTTCGTGGATTTCTAAGTTTGCGTCACACACTACGGACTAAGCGAAAGAGGGAGTACTCGTAGTCTAAGCACAAAGTGGAATGCCGTAATTACTTCCTGAATTGCTCGACACAAGGTCAAATTACTAATTTATTGTTTTAATCTATAGCAAATTTCGGAAAATAAATGGGCTGTTGATAAAGACTGGTACATTCTGGAACGTTGCTGGACATTCCGAACATCAAAAAATTATAATGATGAGAAAAATATATAAAATTCAATAAACAAAGAAAAATCCTAGATGATTAAAAAAAATCAACTGGTATCACCAGGAAAATGCAAGATTGAATAAAAAAAATATGCAAAATGGCTGCAATGAACCTTTTAAGTTGAGATGTCAGGAGGGAATGCACTAGCTTTGCCCACTAATCCATTCCCTCCAATTGCTCACCCACAGTTTGCCTTGTGTTACCGTGTGGTTGTGGTTCCTTGGTTTCACTCATTCATAGGAAACTATAATGGCGGCATTCAAACTCTTTCATCGCACCAAAAAGTATGGCACTGTAGGGTTAGGGTTTTTATCGCAGATTATTACCCGTAAACATGAACATGAAGGGCAATTATACGGGGCTTGGGATGCTAGCTTTTTTTATTTCTCGAATATTGTTTTTACTTCATTCTCAGTTAGTTATTTCTTTATTATTTTAGTCCCTGCAACAAGTCATGCAGACAGGTCCCATTGTGTGAACTGGTCATTTTTGCTTCAAAATCTAGTCGCAGGGACCAACATTGGTCCCTGCAACTAGTCCCACAAATTCAAACCAGTTTGAATTTTTGGGACAAGTCCTTGCGACTTGTTCCTCAAAACACTTCATGTGAACTGTTCACGAGACAAGTCCCTGCGACCAGTCCCCTCTTGTAAACTCTTCAGTTGTCTAGTTGCAGGGACTAGACAGAGGGACTAGTCCCCTCGTGTTTGCCGACCTTAACAATCACAAAATACCAAACAAAAAAACTGAAGCTGTACCACTTTTATTCACTTCCATTTTTATTGCCCTTTCAGCTGCAATATTTTACATTAAGTTTTTGAACAAAGAAACTTGAGTATATTATTAGTCATGACTGTAAAATCATGATTTGCAACTGTCTGGGGTAGGAAAGAATTAACCATGTTGTGGAGTTGAGTGCACTAACCATGAGATCACCGCGCCTCCCATTTGGAAATCAACGGACGTTTCCAAATTGATCATTCGTTCGGGTGTCGTAACACCAAAGATGGTTGTCCCTTGTTGATTATTCCGTCATTCAAGAGTAAAAAGGCCAGATGTACGGGTCAACAAATGATCCCCAAATTGGACCGCCAATGATCCGGGATCTGAAATAATCCCCATATTTTGGACAGCAAATGATTCCGACCAAAAAATAAAGAATGGCTTGAATACGGAATTGAATACGGAATTGACTCTTAAGCAAATTTCCAGATTTTTTGGCAAAATGATAAACACCCATAATTTCTCTTTCACCATTACCATACAAATACCTACAAATTAACTAACTACGAAAACAGCAAGTCCCAGCTGGTTAGTGACAAGCCAATTTCCTCATGCCCAGAGCAAAACAAAATTATTCCAGGTTTTTCGTGCTGTCATTATACCACACAACATCCAGTACCAACAGCACAAATTAAGTGTCTTTAATGATCACACAGTTCATAGTTCCACTCTTGCAAACTTGATACTGTCACCAGTATGCACAGGTTATCAATTGCAAATAAATTATTTTTCTCAATTCTTGTTTTGATCTTTATAAAGCATGTAGGTAACACCAACAATAACAGCTAGAAGTGTTCCTCCTTGTGCGGCAACACGCGACCTCATCATGTATTGCTGCATTTGAGCATCTCCTCTGATAAATGAGTAAAGACCATATGACAGAGCACCAACAGTGGCAAGAGCACCTGGATGATGAAAACAAAACATGATTCAAAGTCTCAAAGAACAGCCAAAACTGGGTAACCCAAAAACACTGAACCCAGGTTCTTGGAGCCCCAGTATGGACTGGGTCCACAGACTACCTATGGGCCAGCCCACAGACTACCCCTACAGACTGCTCTTTGGACCATCCCAAAGATATAATAAAGGACAAAAATAAAGATTTCATTTACTGCTTGTCCAGTAGATCACTAGTGTTGACAAAATTTTGAGCGTTACACTGGGAAAATGTAACTGTCTTGGGCACAAGTTATATCATTTAACATTGCCATTTAATATTTTCTTTACTGTGGCTATAATAATAATTATTATATGAAAGACCAGGAAATCTCTGGGAGGCCACAAAATTTGTGTTGCTTTGAGTGCATTTCTTTCGTGAACTTATCCCAAGCTTCATGATTTGCTTAGCAGAATTTCAGCATAAGCAAGCTAGAATGACCTAAAATCACATCTAAAATCACAGATGGCCCTGAAAAACAAACGAATGAAAGTGATTCGCATTCATCAATTTTTATGCCATGAGACGAGAGAGGAAGATTAAAGGCTGGGAAGAGCTCTTGAACCCAAGAGAGTGGGACGAAAAAATGGTGGAGGGAAAGAAAGCACAAAAATTCCGATGCTTCCTGATTATTGATGCAAAGCCAAAGCAAAGAAAATGGCAAATATGTAATTTTCATGATTTGTGACCTGAGGGTTTGGTGCGACCCATGAAGGTGTGACTTATTAACCGATATTCATGATTTCAACACTATAGTCTACCTGATTTTGAGATGCGAATCCTCCAGAAGATTTGATGATCCTTTGGACCATTACTACACGAGTTGGACAAATGGCTAGATTTGTCGATCAAGAGTGATTTAGGTTTCGTAACTTGCAATATGCAGCCTCTACTTGGCCTTTCATAAATTTGCATTCTCTGAGCCGCCTCTTCTCCCTTGCCTGGGAGGGGGAAATGGGACTCTCTTTCTCCAGCACCCCCTCGTGGGTAAGGGTAGCCTGCAGAACAGGCGTAATTTTTTGCGTATTTCTGGCGAGCAGAGGCGAAAGCGAGGCGAGCGCGAAGCGCGAATTGCGTTCGCGCTCGCCACGCGCCCGCCTCGCTTTCGCCTCTGTTCCCCTGAAATACGCAAAAAATTACGCCTGTTCTGCAGGCTAGGGTAAGGGAGAAGAGAAAGCTGAAATTCAGACTATAAACATTCTGTCTCTCTCTAGTGTACGAGCAGGGTTATTACAAAGAGTACCTTACTTGCTTATTTTCATGATTCGCGAAATGAAATATTGATTTCCATGATTCGTGATCCTTTTGTTTTTTTCGTTCGTGAACCGTGCCGTGTCAGAGACCCCTCTGTTCGACCCGCTAAGGAGGTTTTCATCACGACAGTAAGATACCAATTAAATTTATCACTGGACTGTTGTATTGTGCAATGATCTGGCTATACTGTGGAATGATCTGGCTTGGAACGATCTAATCATGGAACGAATGATCTGACACAACACATAAGCTTACATAACATCCACATAACATATAAGTATAGACGTAAAAATCTATATTACCTATAGGAACGAAAGGATTCTCTTTAGTTTTTCTCCTGAATTTCTGTCCCATAGTTTCAGGTTCATACGATGGTTCGGGAGTCCACTGGAAGAATTCCTCCATTTGCTTTTCCTGGCTAATATCATCGCTAGCTATCTTCTCTTCCTCTGATCGTAAAGGCGCCATCTTGAATTTACTGGACGCCTGCCGTAAATTCCAGCGGTGTCCCGTGAAACTTTCCCCAGGCTGCCTCGGTCTAAAAACCGAACAAGTGAAAGTCTAGTTCCGGCATTCTGATTGGCTACTCAATCTCAGAAGTTTCCTGTCCAGACAGTCGGCAATTAAGATTTTAGTGGTCCTTCCCTTCAAATGCGAACCGCAAGAAACAGCAGTAAAAAAATGCTAAACAGCACGAAACCCGCGGTAAATAAAAGTAAACTGCGGGTAGACTATATGGGTGGCCTTCATGGATTATATTCCAAAAAAATAAGTCACTTTTTCACCGGCCTTGGGTCGGTTTGTACAGGAATGACTATTCCGAGATTGAGTAACCAATGAGAATGCGAGAAATAGATTATGTACTGGTTCGCCCTCGGACAGCATTCCTTCCAGCCGGTTAAAAAAATACATATGCATCAGCCGAGGAGTCAGAGAAGAGTACTTATTTTTGTTTCTCGAACCATCATTCTAAGCGTCGCCAACCCGGTTTGCAACTAGCGAAGAATACAAAATGCCTGGCCGTTGTGTTCTTTTCCCTTTGTACTATAATTTGGACTCGCCAATCAAGCAAACGCTGGAAGCATAAGCACACACATAAAACACAGCGTGACGTGTTGTTAGCCACGCGCGTGAGAAAGCGTCAAGACACGAGGGCGCGCCTTCAGTCACGCGCGTTTTGTTCGACGGACTAAGAAAAACGAGAGACTGCTCGTCTAAATCCCGTCCCCGAAAGAGACGATCCTGAGCCTGCGCAGGGTACTCGTTTCGTATTCCCAGCCAATCAGATTTGTCAGATTTGACAGGAAGTCTGTAAATGGCTGACTTCCGGTGGACCCCTATTCTTGGTCAGGGCCTCTGTGGACGAGCATGTTGTAGGCCACTCCGATCGTCAACTCCCTTTTGAATTAAAAATCCAGAAA